>PVKV010014603.1:0-56826 GCA_004027835.1 Alouatta palliata
ATGCACAAGGTACTCCCCACACTGCACATGGTACTCCCCCAAACTGCACAAGGCACTCCCCAAACTGCACATGGTACTCCCCCCACAAGTACACACGGTACTCCCCGAACAACTGTACATGGTACTCCCCCAAACAACTGTACATAGTACTCCCCCAAGCTGCTGGTACTTCCTGAAACAGCTGCACATAGTACTACCCCAAACTGCACATGGTAACCCCCAAATTGTGCATGGTACTTCCCTGGGCATTTGCCACCTTTGAGGGTGACCAGGAGCTTCTGGAATAAACAATGCACTCATTGATGGTGCCATTTTCGAACCACAAAAGTTTTGACCCATATGGCATTTAAGCAAGAAGGAAATAACATTATTTCAAAACTGATAAGGGAGAAATGCAGTAAGACAGTTCCTAGATAACTCCATGAAAGGGAAGTCTTCCCGATAAAACAAGCACCTTTCACATGAGGAAATAATGTGATTTTCTGCCTGGCAGACAGGAGCAGATAGACAGGGGGCGGCTGCAGCCTCCCTATCTCAGGAGCAGCCCCTCTGTTCCACTGCGGCGGGAGAAAGTGATTAATTAGTGCCTCCTTGAAGCCGAAGCCTTAGAAAGCCACTGGGGGACTTTTTATGTGCACGTCAGAGAGTGATAGCCTTCCAGAATCCTCCTTTTAGAACCCGACAATGGGGCATGTCTCTGACATTCCTGAGCGCCAGCAGGCTGCAGCTTCAGGGCTGCCAAGAGGAGGAGGCCTGGCACGAAAAACCTCTTCTTGGGGCTTCTTTTGTAAAGGGAGGAAAAGCCATTAATGACACAATTTTAAGTGAAAGAAGGAAGCCACCAAGTACAAGAGCAGCGCCTTGCTTCCCGGTCCCCTGCTCTCTCTGGCCGTCCTCCCTGCACACGGCTCCCTGCCCACCCTACCCCCAATCAGCGAGCTGCCTTGTTTAAACACAACACGTGCAAACCCACGTGGGTCAGCCCCGAGTCCCAGCCTGCCCGCGGAAACAGAATCTTGGCATGCTGAGGGGAGAGCTCAGCGACACTTCGCTTTCATCTTTCCACTGCAAAAAGGCAAGGCCAAGACTGTGGCACTGTGACAGGACCATCTCGAGGGGCGCCTTTCCTCACTTCCCCAGGGTAAGGTGCAACCTCCAGGTCGGTGGGGTGGAAAAATCAAATTCTGACGTTCAGTTCACGTGGCTTCATGCACCATTGCAAAAAGAGGATGGGGGAGAGCGTGGGAGACATTGGGGATGTGAGCACAGACCTGAGAGCCCCCAGGCCGGGGCCTCGTATTGCAGGATGCAAAGCCACGACCCATGGCTCCAGGCCAGCCCACAGGGCAATTTAATCCTCTGCTCACAAGGAAATTACATAGGCAGCCCGCTGGACTCCCTGTTGTGCTGACTCAGCAAGGCTGGATGCTGAGGGCCGTCTTCTATGGCTTAGGAAGAAGGAGCGCCATTGTCAATGGTCTGGATTTAATACAGCGAAGGATGCCAGCCCCAAAGGGCACTGGGAATTTAACTCAGGATGAGCAATTATTTCTGAAGCCAGGCTCCCCACGTCTGCTGTCGTCACAGGGCCTTTGCTCTGTGCGGTCAAACCTGCATCCCAAGTAAAGCAGATGAGATGGGCCATGGGGGTAGAGAGGCCAGGACATACGAAGAAGCCCTTATTCTCCCAGCCCCCAGTCCATCCCTTTAGAACTCCAGAGAGTTCCATCATCTTTATGTGCTGAAATTCCAACCCAAAAAGTGAAGGCACCCGTTCTCATTTCAGGGGCTCTGCCAAAAGTCTGTCACTGCTGTCATATTTAGAAATAGGAGATTTTTAGAGAATATGGTGCTTACGGTATTTAACATTGCCCTGTAGGGTCCAAGTTTGTCCGGGCAGCTAGACCGACTGCAAGAAAGATGTGCCTCCAAGTTTCCCAGACTATGAATCTAGAGGATGTGAAACGTTTAAACCAGAAACACCCCAGAGGAAGACACTCTCCCCACTCTGGAGCTGCCTCGACCTCCCTGAAAAGGTGCCATCACTCAACCACCAAGAAGAGACACTGGCAGCTCACACTGCCCCACCCCACCGCCATTTCCAAAGGATACAAGACTTCAAACTGCATTTCAAAGGCCCCTGTCATTTTGGCAGCAAGACATTTTATGTCTTATAAGCTATTTTTATTAGCCAGGATTGAAGAAAATTGACATTTACCAGCCATTAACCTTTCAAGCATGTAACTCTATTTTTTTGCTCCACATGGGAGAGTATCTTAACTTCTGTGCAGATCAATCCCGAAGTGTCCAGCACCTTTAAGGAAAGAGTCATTGTGAATCCTCTCTCTTCTCTAGAAAACGTAAGTTCTATAATTTTACGGACTCTTGATCACAATTTTATAGCCTTCAGCCCGGCACTGGTATTCCATTTTTATCTTAAGATATTTGAACTGGATAAAACAAGTTATATAATCCCTTTTCTGTATCTGAGGGAAGATGGAAAAGAACAAGATAACCCGAGAAGAAGCTGAGGCTGCAGCAGGCCTGTCCTCAGAACAACCTACTTCCAACCCCAGCAGTTCATCACTGCCCAAGCATTAAACAGGATATGATGTAATCCAATCATACCAATACCCGATTAATAAATCACGACAGTCGGTAACTCACGTTCATTGCCATCTCTCTCCCCCATCAGCCCATGGAGCTTTAAATAAGCCATTCTCCATAACTTATTTATTCAATTTTTAAAACATGCCTTTTGCCAAAAGATCTCGGGCCACGCATAAGAAATGGAAAGGCCATAAGGGAGAAAGTCTCTAAACAAAACCACAAACCTTATTGAATCAAGCCACCTTCTAATGGAAAACGACTGCCGCAGACGTCGGCTGGCTCTCTCCACATGCAGGGGCTGGGTTCTGGAGGAGGCTGGCCTGGGGAGCTTGAGGTCCTTGTCATCAGCCGGGGCCTCGTGGAAATGAGCAGCATGGGCTCTGGACGTCTGCTTATGCGTCGGGAAAATGTAGGGCTGTCTGAGAGTCCCCGCTGGAAGCCCCTGGAGCCTGGGGTTGGGAGAGCAACTCCCCTTTCCCAAGTATCAGCGGCCAGGCAGGTCATTCCACAGGGACCAGAGGACAGGAGGAGAGCAGGAGGGGAGCTCTGGCAGGGCTGGGTCCACTTGACGGAGTCCACTTGGCCTGATGTGTTTACATTAATAAATAACCATGGTGACTAAGAGCAGGTGGGCAAGCCTTGGTGTTTCCAAAGCCTGGTGCCTCAATGCACAGGATACGTGCCACCCCGCTGGGACTTCAAGGCCCTCATGAGACAGACCTGCCGTCTCCGTCCAATAGAGGTGGAAAAGGTCACACAGGTCACAAAACGGTCCAGTGTCTCAGAGGTGACGGCTGAGGACTAGAAACGTGGACTCCAGGCAACTGGGTGTCCCAGGTCTCCATGGGTGGCTGGTTCCAAGGTGATGCACAGGGCAGGGGTGGAGGGCGGGGCTCTGAAGGCTGCCCCCCCGTCAATCCTGGCTCCTCCAGGGCCACTAAGGGAGTGGCAGTGCCAACTGTCCTATGTCAGCACCCCAACTCCGTGAAAGGAGGGTCAACAACATGCCTCCTGCCTAGGGTGGTCATGCAGATAAACCCAGCTGGCACGGTGCAGCACCGGCATGGGGAGGGCTCCCTCAGTGGACTAGAGCAAGAGGCAGTACTGCCATTCACCCCTCAAGTGGGGCTGAGTGCCGGGACCACCACAGGGCTTCCCATGGGATTCTGAAGCTCACCCAAGGGGTCTGCACGACGCAGATCATCACACTTACAGGGTTCAGGAGTCAAACGCCAGTGGCCGTCCCCACCAACAAATCATCCAGAGCCTCGGTAATATCCCACTGTCTTAGCCCACTGGTGCTGCTATGAAGGAATCCTGAGGCTGAGGAAGTGATACAGAAAAGAAGTTTATTTGGCTCATGGTTCTGCAGGCTGTACAGGAAGCATGGCACTGCCATCTGCTTCTGGGGAAGCCTCAGGAAGCTTCCACTCATGGCAGAAGGCGAAGGGGAGCCCACAGGTTGAGACTGCATGGCGAGAATGGAAACAAAAGAAACGAGAGGGAGGTGCCAGGCTCTTTCTGTAAGGATGAGCTCTCCCAGGAACCAAGAGAGGGAGAACTCATTACTGCAAGGACAGCCCCTGACCATTCATGAACACTCCTACCAGGGCTCACCTCCAACAGCTGGGATCACATTTCAGCAAGAGACTTGGAAGGGACAGATACCCAAACCATAGCACCTGCTGAAGTTAACAAGAAGACAGGGGAAGAGGTCTCTTCCTCCCTCAGGTCCTCACTGCTGCAAACCAACCTCAGCATCAGGAAAAAGCAATTCA
Organism: Alouatta palliata; assembly: GCA_004027835.1. Taxonomy (NCBI): domain Eukaryota; kingdom Metazoa; phylum Chordata; class Mammalia; order Primates; family Atelidae; genus Alouatta; species Alouatta palliata. The sequence goes on from PVKV010014603.1 coordinate 4,389, forward strand.
GCCACTGACCTGCTGGACCGGGCCTCCTCCCCGCGCAGGCCCCGCTGGCTCCCATGCCTGGCTTTGCCTCCTGGTTCTGGCTGAGCTGCTCTGAGACATTAGCAGGGCAAGGTCAAGTGCAGCAGAGGCACCTTTCCTCTCCTTGGCCTAGAGCCCCTCTTCAGGATCCGTGCTGGAGAGGTGGACGGACCCCAGATGCTCTGGCATCCAGCTACAGGCCACCCCTGGGCCGGCCAGACCCAGTCCCATCCCAGGCAATGACGCTCCATCTGCCTATCTCAACCCAGAGAGAGAGACGGGAGGTCAGGCTGTGTGACACACAGCCACACGTGTCAGAAGACCACCCTCGGGGGCACAAAGAGCATCCCCCTGACGGCCACGGGCCCACACCCATTGCCTGCCACACAACAGGGATGCAGCACTGAAGCCAGGCTCAGCGGCCGCTTTCCCGAGCTGTGTGCTGACCCCCAGCCAGGCTGCAAACGCACAGCTGCAGGCAACACAGGACAGGAGGTTCCTGCAGACACAAATAATGTCTTTCTGCATTTCCACAGTAAAGCGGCTTTGGGGAGAGAAGAGGTATGTCCCATAAATGCCGGAGAGTGCCCAGCTCCCTTCCACATGCCTTCATGTCTCATCTGCAGAGGGAGCGTGCCTCCCCTGTCTGTCTCTGCTGAAGGATCCATTCCCAAATGCAGACCTTTAGATTAACAAAATATTTAAGTGTACCTATGTGATATTATCTGAGCGATAATCCTTGTAAAGATTCCATTTGACAGAGGAAGATAATGGGCAGAGAACAAATGTTCCATACACATTTTAATTCCAATGAAATGGTTCTACGTTACGCTTTACAACGTAAACTACTCCATTACTACTCCAAAGTGCCTCATTTGCCTTTCTGGTGGGATTGAAACACCCAACATTGTTTGAAGCCGCCCACCTGAGCTGCATTTTCAGATGCTGGTTACATTCACAGACACCTTCCCAGATAACATGGTTTCTCTCAAGGGATGCAGCCCCTTGAGAATGGGAAGCAAAACATCCTCTAAGCCTGAAGACCTGATGCTTTCCCAAAGATGGATTTCCCGGGAGATAGATGGAAAAGGCAGAGCCCTGAGTCATATCCCTAGAATTCCCAGTTCCTTGTGGCCACTGCCCGGCACCCTCCTGCAAGTCTGGGATAGGACCCAGGAGGCTGGCGAGTTTCACAAGCGCCCCCCAGTTCAGTGAGTAGATTCGTGCCCTGTGACTGCAGTAATAAATGATCATGAACTTGGTGGCTTCAGATAACAGAAATGTATTATTTTGCAGTTCTGGAGGCCAGAAGTTCAGAATCCCGGTGTCACTAGGGCTGCCGGAGTCTAAGGGAGTGTCCTTCCTTGACTTGCACACCTCCGGGGACTCCAGCAATTCCTGGACCTGTGGTCTCGTTGCTCCAGTCTCTGACTGCAACTTCACGGGGCCCCCCCTCCAGGTCTGTGTCTTCTCCTCTGTCTCATGTAAAGACAGGTGTCCTTGGATTTAGGGCCCACCCAGGTAATCCAGGATGACCTCATCTAGAGCTTCTGAAGTTGATTACATCTGCAAGGGCCCCTTCTGCAAATAACGTTACATTCTGAGGCTCTGCGTGGATGGATCCATTGAGGGCCAGTGTCCGGCTCCCTCCAGTAGGTCTGGGACAGGATCAGGAGGCTGGTGAGTTTTGCAGGCACCCCCCAGGCAGGCAGCTCCTGGACCACAGTTGGTCCCTGCTTTGCATAGGGAAACTGAGGCCCAGAGAAGGCAGGGTCCTCACTCAATTCATCCCTCTCGGGACTCCCAGCCAGCAGCTCTCTGCATCCTATCGAGGGCTGAAGCCTGTGTTTCGCCTTGGATCTTTCTAGAAGTAGCAGCCCAGGACTTCATACCCAGCAAACTCAGACACCAAGTTTCCTTCCTGCTTTTCCAGGCAGATCGATAAAGACGGCATCTCAACTCACATTTGAGTGCCAGAACAAATGCAAAGCAAAACTTCCAACATTTCTCTAAGTCAGACACACAAACCCACGGGCACACTCCTGAAAAGAGACCTGAAGGGCAAGCCTTTCTCTGCTGCCTTCTCCAGAGACAAAGAGAGCAAGGTCCTCCTTCGGGGAGAGACCCAGTGTCTGATACCCACACCCTGGGGCTGGAAGTTCATTAAATCCTATTCCAAATAGAAAGCGCACCCATTCCTGGAGCAAGCGCACCTCTCCATACCTGCGGCCACACGGAGGGATGTTTCCTGGACCAGGAGGCATCCAAACTCTCAAAGATCACCTTCCTGTTAGCAAGGCACGGGCGGCACTCTGGGGCCCTGTGGATATTTATCTGTCGTGGAAGGCTTACCTTAATCCTCCCTAAATCCCCACACACTGTCAGCAAGAAAGCACAGTGAATCCAAACGAGCAGGAGTTAGAAGGGCCCAGATCGGAAGCTGCTATGGGCTTCCCGGGCAGTTCACCCTGCGGAGGCCCGAAGCAGCAAATGCCCCCCTCAGGACCTACAAGCGACACTGCCCCTCTGAGCTGGATAAGGCAGGTGGCGGGAGCTCCTGGAGCCGGGCAGGACCGGGTGAGAACCTGCGGGCCGGGGCTGAGTGCTGCGGCGTCCTTCAGACAGACCCCCATTGCTCCGTGCCCGGGTTTTCTCAACAGTGAAGTGAAGATGCCAGCAGGAACCACTGAGGTCTGTGCGGGACTGAGTGAAGGTCACTGCACAGTGTGGGACGCATGGCCAGTCCTCGGTGAAACGACCACACACACCTCTGCTAGGCTTTGTCGTCATACACGCACACGGTCAGCAGAATCACAGCTCCCCAGAGAGGTCCCCATTGTAATTCCGGAGCCTGTGAGCCTGGGGTCTGACGTGGCAGTGGGGACTTGGCAGAAGGGAATGAACTGAGAATCTTGCGATGGGAGAGTATCCTGGGTTACTCACGTAGGCCCAAGGCAATCACAAGGGTTCTCACAAGAGGAAGCCAAGGAAGCAGAGAGAGGTAGAGGAAGATGGGACCAGGGCTCTGAAGACGGAGGAAGTGGCCAGGAGCCAGGGAGTGCAGGAGCCCCGAGGAGCTGGGAAGGACAAGGAAACGATTCTCCCCTGGAACCTCAGAAGGAACCCGCCCTGCAGACACCCTGATCTCCACACAGGGACTGGAGCTGGACTTCTGATCTTCAGAATCACAAGATCATAACTTTGCGTTGTTTAAGCTGCTACGTTTGTGGGGATTTGTACTGCAATAAGGAAATAACACAATCTGTAATCTAAGTAAATTCCTCCTGGAAAAGGCAGTGTGGGAGCTGAAAACATATAGACAAAGTCCCCTGCGCATACCGTGTGACCTGGGGCGTGCTTTCTAACTACCTTAAAGCCGCAGATCTCGTGAAAGCGTTAAATGAGAAGACACACTAGTACATGGTAAGTCCTCCCCCAAACACCAGCTCCCACCCTCCTTCCTGGCCCCTGCTGTGGAGGCTGCAAGGAAAATGGCCTCGAGGAGCACATACTGGGTCAAAGATAATTAAGTAGGATTTTTTGGTTTGTTTTGTTCTCTTTTGTTTAAGAATCAAAAGCAGACGCCAGCCGGAGACAATACCGGAGGCCACCAGGAGAGGGCAGCCCAGAGCCCGGGCAAAAAGGCACCAAAATTCTGAGCCTTTGACAAAAAACAAAGGATTTTACCAGCCCAGCCTGCAAGGCACCCCAGTCCCACTCTGGGGGATCGAAGGAGCAGCAAATGCCATGAGGTTTTACAAGAACACACTTGGGAGAACGTAATCACCCTTCACGGACAGACGCTTCGTTCGGCTTATGGGATTTTTTATAGTGGAATTCACTTGGAGGAAAAATTGCTTCTTCAAAAAGTCAGAATAATAGGCTCACTTTTTGAAAAGATGAAGAATGCTTGTGTGCTCTCACTCAGTTCATGATCAGTCCTGGCATCTACTTAACCCAGTTTTCAAAGGAAAAGAAAGGAAGGAAGAGAGGAAGGGAGGGAGGGAGGGAGAGCAAGGGAGAGAGGGTGAAAGAAAGGAAGGAAGGAAGGGAGGGAGGGAGGGAAAAGTCCTTTCCTTAGTATTAATCCACCTCTACTTGCAACATAAGTCACAAAATGTCCACATTTTGAAATGCATATCATGGAGCAAACAATACAGTTATGTATACACCAAATACACTTCCTTTGAACTTGATTATGAATTTGATTTTGATTTTTTTTTAACTCTGCAGGGTAGAATTAGAGAAATCACTATTTCCGAAACAGAGAAGCCACAGGTCTTGGCAGCTTATACCAACCCAGTTGCCATGCAGTCCCAGAGTGGAAGTGACCCTGCACCCGGGAAGGTCACACTGGAGGCGCAGGTGCAAAAAGGCTTCACCACAAGGGGGGTTGGCAGAACCCACGGGAACCTTGGAAAGCACCACATCTTCAGACTGTTTCAAGTTATACGAAGCACCTTGCTCTCTCTAAGTTTAGGATACAAGATCTCTGCAGACACCCAGGACCCCAACATGGGGAGAAAGGCCCCAGTAGCCTCAGGACCAGCTCTCACCACATCAGCTCAAGAAATGGTGTCAGGGAGCCTTGCCCCGGCTGGCTGGCCACATAGTCATAACACTTTCTCTTAATCTGGAATTGGCCTCACTAAGGCTCCCGGTGCCCCATGTCACAATGTGAGTGCTGACAGCGATGGAGCCATGCATAAACCCAGCTCAGGTGGAATGTGACCAGGGCTTCCAGGACCAGCTAGAACCTTCTCTCAGCTCCCTCTCTGCTTGGCTCCCCAGCGCTGGCAGAGTCTGAAATCAGAGTGAGAGCACTGCTCTGGGACTGCTTGCTGCATGCTCAGAATTAGAAAACTCTCACTGATATCGCAGAAGCCAGGTCCCCTAGTCCCAGGGCTGGGTTTGCAAATCCCTGGTGTCCACAGAGTTTGGACCCTTCTCAGTTGAGCCTGGTACACAAGCAACCGCGACTAAGTACTTCCCGACACACTGGGGGCCTCCGTTTACTGCACACATCTGTGTGCCTGGCCACTGCTGGTTTTATGGCTGTGGCCCTGAGCATCTGGGTCCGATCCTGTCTGCGCGTGATGGCGGTGCTCTAAAACCATCTCCTTTAACATTAATTTGTGGAGACAGGAATGAGCCAAATGCCTCCGGCTGGACAAAGAGGAAAAACAGAGCAAATCTCGTACCCTTAGGCTGATCTCCAGAACCCACCTATCATCAGATACTGATCCACAAAATGGGAACAATTTTACCTCCCAGGAAGAGCTTTAGTGAGGGTTAAGTGAGATATCGCATGCCAAGACTGGACAGAACGTAATGTTATCGTGACATTATAATTCTGCAAAGCCTCATGCTCCCTCATCTTAAGACTCAATTAAAACACACATTTCTCAAATGCAAAACCTTAATCTTTAAGCCACAGCGTCAATGAGTTCACACATCCTCATTTCTGTAGCTGGTACGTGCACTGCCTTCTACAGTGAAGGGGGTTTGCTTAGTGGCGGCGAGCACAGAGAAGCCACACTTAGGAAACTTGCGGGGTGGGAAACCTGATCCACTGACTTAGGAATCAAGTGATCTAGGGCAGGTGTGGCCACTCCCTTGCGCCTGGATTCCTCCTGGGTAGCAGCAGGGCCACTGACCACAGCTACCCCTCGAGATGAAAGGCAGAGCCGGAGAAGCAGCTGTGCGCAGGCGCACATGGCTGTGCAGCCCCAGGGAGGCAGCGTTCTGCCTCGCTCTGTTTCTAACCATGGCTCCCAGACCCTCTCTCAGCATGAGCTTTGGCCTGCAGACGCTCCATGCAACACCTTCTGTGCTTTACTCCGGGCTGGTCCTGCCTTTTACCTGATGGCAACCACTTTCCATAGACAGGACATATACTTCCCTTTCTGAACCCTTGACCCTGGGACCAGGCAAAACTGTAACAGAGAATTGCTGCTGGAAACTTCAAACAATAACAGCCCCCGAAACAGCAAGGACCACCCCCAGAGGTGGCCAAAGAGCTCCCACATTCTCCATCATGGGCTCCGTGTGCCCATTTTTGGGGGATCCCTGAAGTGACCACCCACGGAAGCAGAAGAGGTTTGGGTGCTCAGAAAGAAACAGTCCTCTGACTTCAACAGCAAGAAAGTCCTGGCTTCCAGCTCACCCAACCCACCAGTGGGGTCTGAGTCCCACTCAGCCTTCACACAGCTCTGCTTCTCTGGAGAGACCAAGTTTCCCTAGAACCAGTCAATATTGTGACCAGAGTCAAAACCCCAACACATAACCCCTGGCTTCCTGGAAGAGGATCACTAGGAGATCCAGCAAAGAGTCTAGATTCTGTGGTGGGGGTTCAGGTAGATAGTCCTGGCTTAGTATGTCTAAGGGTTCTTTCATCTCCTGGCCATAAGACAATCTGGAGTAGTGACGGTTCATTTATTTAATGAACAGTCCCCGAGTATTCATGACATGCTCTCTGCAATCCAGTGCGTGAGGTGCAGACACCAATTCACAGAGGAGCAGAGGAGGGCCTTTAAAGCAAGAACAAGTGGCCAAGGTCCAAGGAACACTGGAGGGTAGAGCGGGCCTGAAAACCCAGGCTCAGGACAGAGGCCGACTTTGCTACTGTGCATGGCTTTCCCTAAGTCAGGGGATGCACTTGACTGCACGTGACAACAAAACCAAGCATGGTGTTTTGATCTCATTTTTCTCACCACTCAGGAGACAGTGAGTCCAGGGCTCTGCCACTGTTCAAGGATGCCTTCTGGGACCCAATTTGTGTTCCACCATCCTCATAGTCACAAAGTGGCTGCTTTACCTCAGCCATCACATCTGAGTTCCAGGTAGGAGAAAGAAGTAAGAGCAAAGGCCAGAAGTATGGCCAGCTCAGTTTGTTCCTTGTTACCAAGAACAAAACCAGCTTTCCCTGAAGCCTAACCTAATAGACTAACCTAATTGGATACCAGTGACCAGAAAGAAGCCACATTGCCACCTTGGTGTAAATGAGTCTACAGGCGTATTAAACAGGGCACACCGTCAGCCAGTGGACTGGCACAGACGAGGTTTGTTGGTGAAGAAGAGAGAGAATGAATACTGAACAGGCGACTTGCAGTGTCTAATAATTCTAGGCATACGTGGTTGACTTATCATTAGTGTCACTTATTCGAACATTCATACCAGCTTCCTCTCTGCTGTGAGTTAACCAAAGCACTCAGAAACAAAAACAGTGTCAGTATTTTCTGGCTCATTCTTGACTTCATGTGACTAATACTCACTGCACAGCCCCAGGCGTTAGGTTAGTGCTGGATACCGGGTATGCAGGGAGACGGGCTCACATTCTCACCTGTGTATCCAGCATGTCTCTGGCCTGGAGGAATGACCTAGCTATGCAGAGGTGGTTCAAGCCGAACTGCATGGGCAAACAGCCTATCTTCAACCTGCTTGTAAAGACAAGATAATAGTACTTGTGGCCATGCAGCGTGGCGCAAGTGGCGGGTTCTTAGATATGGATTCCAGACACCTGCACTGGCTCTCTCTTCAACCCTGCCTCTGTCTGCATGCCTCTGTCTGCCAACGAGGCAGCCACTCACTCAGCAATTCACTGCCCGCTGCTCTGCTTCAGGTATAGTGCTGGGTGCTGGGGAAGTCTACTCAGCATCCATCCCTCCTTCTTCCTTCCCAAAACAAAGCCCCAGTTCTGTTCCGAGATGAGCAATTTGGACACCTGCCACAGGATGGATTATCATGGATCTAAGACACACATGACAATGCAATTCGCTGCATTCCCGGTGTCCCCCCACCAACCAGTTCAGCTAGGAGTTGCCTGTGACCTAGTCAATGAGAACTTCTACAGCGATTCTGAGACAGTGTTTGTCTTCCTGGTACAAGGAAGAAATGCAGATGGTGCTACAATCTGCACCTTCTTCTGCTCTGAACTCAGAAGTGATGACTGGAGCCACAGCAGCCAGTCTGCAGTGATGAAGCACTCAATGACACATACAGATGGCAGAAGGGAAGACGAGGATTAGGCAGGCACATGACCACGTCCCTTGTCTGCGGCTCCGGCCTGTGACCACCTATCTCTGCACTCACAGTCACTTAAGAAACAGTCACCCCCATTTATTTAAGATTATGTGAAATGGGTTTTATTCTGTTGGTGAAAAACATCCTGAAATGATGTAAATAGAAAATGAGAATGACAAAGCTCTTGTCCTCAGAAACCTGAGAGTTTAAGTGAGAGAGATGATTGGCCAGATAATGTAGGTTCTCCAGTAAGGAGGCCGAGGGTGGTAGGAGGGTACACAAGATGGGTCTAAACTGATGGAGAAACGGGGACAGGGGAGGTTTTGCTGAGAACGTCTTGTTACATTCAGCCATTAGAAACAAGCTCCTGTTTCTATGCTACGTGGCCCACAGTGTACCCACGTTAATCTGATGACGCCAGGCTCCACCCCATCCCCAGGGAACAGTGTTTCCACTCACCTGTTCCTGTTCCCCCTTCATTCCAGGACAGAGGGGAGATAGGACCCGGGAGTCCTCAGTTCCCACTATGCCACCTAGGACTCTCCCACCTTTACGAGTTTTCTGCTGTGAATCGGGTCTGGGTGTGCCTAGACTCTGCCCACCACGCGGGAGAGCAAGGCAGGTCACTGTACCAGGCTTCAGCTTCCGGGCGGGCTGGCCATTAATTATTAACAACGCAGAGAAAAAGACACCAGCTTAGCCATCACCCCAGACTAAACCACGGTTTAGAGAACACTGCATTTTAGCCTAAGGCAAAGGGCTTCGCCTTCCTGTTTTAGATATCACCATGCATCAGTGATCAGGGCCAGAAGCGAATTATCCTAAAAACAAAACTATAACATAGGAGCATATGCAATTACATTCAAACGCTCTCCAGAGAAAGCTCAGACAGTGGACACGGGAGAGGCGTCGAGGAAGGTTGCGGATGAGCACCGAACTCCCGCACTTCCATACTTCGCGGCTCCGCTTTTCAGAAGGTTCGTAATACATAGTATCTGCTACCCTATTGGGGAAAACTATTTTAAGCCTAATTAGCATGAAATTTTTAGAATGCAAATGCTTTTCATTAGACATAAAACAAAATGCCACGACATTTCTTCCATCCATTTATCATAAACAAGTTAATTACTGTGTAACAAATCGCTCCTGCTGGAATCTGTATGTTTGGGGCTGCTGCGAGCTGACTCAGGCAGAGAGAAGGAACCAGGGAGCAGTTGCTAATAGCTCATGGCCTACTCGGAAGGACACGGCCACTCTGTGAAGCTTCACTCGTCAAATTAAGGTTAAGCTCTCTCTGCTGGAATAACTCAATTATAAGTAGTCATTATCTATTTTATTTGATTCCTACCAGAATAACAGAAACGCCACCATGCTTCCCGTCTCCTCTTCACACAGCCCTCCTCGCCGTGCTCCTGGAGTTTCAAAGCACTCTGCGTAGAGAGAGCTATGTCACTGTGCCCCGGCTTCAGGCACGTCAGCCTTAGCTCTTGCCTCCATACATGCAAAGTTATTTGTAAGATATAAAACATCTCTTTCTTCCTGAGACTACACCTTCAGAAGAACCAGTAGAAGAAAACAGTGAGAAGGGGACTCACCAGGCGCAGGAGAAGCAATGCAACCACGGCCCCCCAGAGGAGAGGCGGAGAGGACCCCACATGGCCAGGTGCTCGGGAGATTCTCCACAGTTCTTCCCTGAACTGCCCTTGGCTGGGCTGCACACGTAAGTCAGTGGCTGCTTGGAAAATGGTCCACAAAGTATCTGAGCTGGTCCAGATTCACCCAGGGTCATGTGGCTCCTGGTCCCCCAGGAGGCGAACACCACGTCGCACAGGAGCCAGGATGACATCTGGCCAGTGATCTAGGCTTCCCCACCATACTGGCCGAGAGCAGAGCGCAGTTTGGCCTGGACCCCCGCGAGTGGAGATACCCGCAGTCCACCGTGAAAGGGAAGAGGTGTTGGTTTGAAATCTCACGCTGTGTTGCAGAACGTATGAGCATTTGCGATTCTCTTCTGTGGTAAGCAGTATTTATTTATAAAAAGAGAGGCATGTTGCTTAAGTGCCTGAGTAAAATGGCTACTCCAAGGTCTTATCATATTGGCCACATAATCGGAGAGCTTAAGGACGCCGGTTTTAGCACAGCAGGACGTGGGCACAGCAGACTGCAGTCAGCGCCCCGTGAGTTCTAAGGGGCTGTACGATGGACTGAGAGTGAGGGATGCCCCCAGTACTTCTCTGGGGGTCCACTGACATTCTCAGTAAAGCAAACGATCCTGAAAATGACCTACCCGTTCTAACTTCTAACTCCTACCCATTCTAACCCATTCAAAGTGGCACCCGCAGCGCAATGAACACAGTGGCTCTCGAAAGGTCTTCCCTAGGCATGCCCTCTTAGTACATCCATCCTGCTCCCAGGCCAGCTGCCTAGAGATTTTTAAATGTTTTGATCATTAATGAGTCAACAGTATCACAGTTTAGATAGCAAAAATCAGTTGGAAAACTTGAACTCGGTACAAAATAAAAAGCCTGATCCACATAACCAGGAATCCACAAGGCACGTCAGCAAGCTGTGTCTCGAAGGGCGAGAATCTGAAACATCACTTCACTAGAAGCGTGAGTTCATGCACACACGTACACACACACACAGTAACTGCTGTCAGTTCTGGAGGGAAAAGTCTAACCAGCAGGGTGGTCAACAATCCTGAATGCTAAAATTTAGCTTCGATGCTTTATCCAAAGTTCTCTTCCTCTATGGATTTGAAATCAAAGGCTACCACTTCTGGGGAACTGATGCAGAGAGGAAAGGCTCTTAGCCAAGGTGCTCATGGCACAACTCTGCAACCTCCGGGAAGGAAGAACTGATTTATGTCCCCTTCCATGCAAATATAAAGTTTAATTAGTTTGTCTTGAAAGGGAAACAGATCAATCAGCAGGGTGATCTACTGTCATCTGAGTCTGAAGCTGTCTCTGACTTCCCGTCACAAATGTGGATATAATCCTGCAATTACGATGAAGCTAATTGCTAGTTCCCTCCTGCATGTGTGTTTTCCTGTTGTCAGTGGGGCAGTAATGAAAATGAATGCCACATTTGCGAGCAGACCGTCTGTGGGCTTATTTACCGCATTTCCAACAACACCGTCTGCTTTACCACGCATTTCAAAGCAGGGATAACTTCAGTACCCAGAACTTCATACATAAACATACTTGGTAGGAAAGTCTCTCTCTGAGCACTATTTGGGTGATGTTACATCCGAATTGCAATTTGCTGCCCAGGAAATGATTCATTTCACTCAAAAATGACAGATTCTGACTCATTCACCTGTTGTGCAAAACGGCTTTCAGGTCAACCAGTTTGCACCTTGTTGACTTCACAACCATCATTTCACAGACAGCACAAAGACTAGGCAAGCCTGGCCTCTCCACCCCAAGGAAAATCCGGGTAGCGGTCCACTCCCGCCCTCCACGCCCTGCCCTACCTTGAAGTAGCTTCTCCCCTTCTAGGATATGTTGGGAGATTAATGCCGTGTAGTCATCTTCCGAGAACCCAGCCTTGCAGGTCTCTCTGGTTGTAAGATCCTCATTATGGGCCTGAGAACAGAAAGAAGAGAGGGTAAAACAAAAATCAGTTCATAGACATTTAGTCCAACTAACATGTACCTGGGGCCTGCTGTGCAAAGAGTCTCTGGCTAAGAGAGAATGGCTGGCAGGCCGAGGTCCCACCCAGACGCGAAATCCCGGCGGCTCCTCTGCTCTCTGGGGACTTCAGGGCGCATTCTCGAGGCTGTGGACCTGGACCACCCTTCCCCAGCCCCACACACAGCAGGATGGCTGCATGGAATGAGGAGCGGACTGATGGCAAGCCAGGCCGGTCAGGGTCCAGGGCCGTATGGGCAGAGAAGATGCCTGAGGAATGTCCAAAAGGCCGAGGCAGAAGACTCCAGCGGCTGCTCCGAAGCCACTAAGGGCAGCGAGGCCAAAGCGTGGGTGGCTCTGCTCAGACCATTCGCTCTTGGGGCCCACTGCTTGGCGCGCTTGGTAAGGCGGAGGCGGCGGCTTCTTGTCTCCGGGTCACCGGAGGGAAGAAAAGGAGGAGGGCAAGAAAGAAGATTCTCTAGGACCAGGTCCAGCGCTGAGGCCAAGAAGGCAGCTCTGCGGGAGGCTGCCGGGGCTGGGGTGGAGGAGGCGGTGGGGGGCGCCTTCTAGTCTTCAGCTCGCGTTTCCACCCTCAGAGCCACCATCTCCAGCCCAAGCAGGGAGACAGCTCCCCTAACTGAGGGCAGAGAGGGTCTCCTCCTGTCCTCCGGAGCTCGCTCGCCACTCACGCTCGGTGGGGAAGTCTAGAGCCCGTGGCACAAGGCCAGGGAAGGATGGGTGGGCGACGGGGCCCTCTCCCAAGCTTCTAGGAGGGGGCGTGACAGGCAGGAGGCGGTGGTGGAGGGAGAGGCAGCGTGTGGTGTACGAGAGGGAAGCCAGCCCCGCTGCAGGAGCAGCAGGAGCAGGAGCGCGGCGGTGCTCGGTTCCCCGGCGAGCGCAGGGAGCCCCGGGCCGCACCCGGCAGTGGCGCCTCCCACGCGCCGCCGTCGCCCGCTCAGGCTTCGGCTCCGGAGGCTGCCCCCAGCCCCAGCTCCAGGCTTCCCGACGCCGACCCCGCGGAGGGCGCCCCACTGCCCCACCACCGAGGGAGGAGAGCGTGACACGGGGTCCTTCCTTAGGAAAAGCTCCAGACCGCGGCTTTCCTCCTCGGCCACGAAGCTCCAAATCGCACCCGGAGGGAGGCTCAACTCGTCCGGGAAAGTTTCGGTCTGCCCGGGGCGAGTGCCCAGCGCACCCCTCGCGCCCCCAACCTCAGACCGGGCCTCCAGCCACCAGCACTTGTTTATTTCCGAGGTTACAACGGCGTGGCCCGGGAGGAGGCAGCGAGGCTGATCGGCCACGAGAGGGGGTTCCTGCAACTCCCGCGGCCCCTCCGCCTCCGCCTCCGCCCAGGGGCGCCCCGGAGCCGCCGCGCACTCTGCCCCCGCGGGTCCCGCACCTCGCCAGGCGCAGAGCAAAGCCGCGATCCGGGCCGCGGAGCTCTGCGGAAGAAGCGGGAAACCCGCTCGCCCTCCCCTCCCCTCCCTGACCCTCCCCTCCCGGGGCGCTCTCCCGCGCCGCGCCCGCCTGGCGTCCGGCTTCCCGGCACGAGCCCGGCCCCACTCCCGGCCCCACTCCCGGCCGCCGGGTCCCCGCCGGACACTCGGGATCCGGCCCTGCCGAGGGCGCCCAGCGGTCCTCACTCGCCGCCCACCCGCAGCGCCGGTCCCGCCGGCACCCAAAGCCCTGAGCAGCGCTGCGCGGCGGACCCCAGGGCCCAGGCGGGCAGGAGAGGTCGGGCAGGCGTCCGCATTCCCGCATCCCCACGCCCGTAGCCACGGCCGGGTCTGGGCTCGGCAACTCCCGCGGCGCGCGGCTCCCGGGCGGTGGAGGGCGCGCCGGCTCCGCCAGTGGGAAGCCTGCCCCGCGCGGGGGAGCCGAGCTCCGGGCAGCGGCAGCGGGCTCGCGGCGGCCGAGGGATGCTCGGCGGGTCCGGTGCAGGCGGAGCTCCCTCCCCGGGTCCCCGGCCCAGCCCCACTCCCGCCTGGCTCCTCCACTCCCCGCTGCCCTCCCGGCTCCCTGCTCCCGCCGACCACAGGCAGCTTCGCGGAGCGCGGGCGCCGGGCTAGATGCAGCAGGGAACGCGGCGGGAGAGCCCGGGGAAGCCCCGCGGGTGTGTGCGCGCCCCGCCGGCTCTGGGGCGACCTCGCGCTGCCCGGGGCTTCCACACGGCCGGGGCGGGAGGCGGCAACTTACCCGGAGAGCGCCGGAGAGCGAGAGCAGCACGAGGAGCACGCCGGCGCCCGCGGTCATCTTCCCCGGCGCCCGCCCGGTGCCCGGCACCGGGAGCCCGCTCCCCGCCGCCGCCGCCGAGACCGCCTCTCCGATTGCCGCCGCCGCCGCTCCCCCGCGCCCGCCCGGAGCCTCCAGCCCAGCTGCGCCCGCCGCGCTCGCCGCCCCGGCTCCGGGAGCCAGGCCAAGTCCGGCGGGCGGCGCGCTCCCTCGGGCCGGTGCGTCCGCCCGCCTCGCAGCCGCCCGCGCCTCTGTTCCGCGCGCTCGGAGCTGCAGGTGAAGCCGCGGCCGCCCCGCCGAGGCCCCGCCCCGCCGCCCGGCCCCTGCGCTCGTTCGCTCGCTCTGCCGACGCGGGCCTTAAAGGCGCAGCGCCCGCGCTCGCGGCCCCGGAGCCGCCCAGCCGGCCCGCCCAGCCCAGCCCAGGCCCCCCTGGACGCCTGGAGCCTGGCTGCGGCAGAGGAGGCCAAGGACGCTCGGTCTCCGGGGAAAAAAAGCAGGGGTGTGAAGGCTGAAGGCAGCGCTAGGGTTTCCGTCTCCAAACCCGGGGCACCCCTTCTGGATGCGACGCCCCCGCGGTGGTCTTAGTCCAACTTCCCGCCCGGGAGCGGTGGGAGTGGGCACTTCCATCCTGTCCCTTCTTTTTCAAGTGTCTCCTGACTAACTCCCCTGACCCAGGCCTACCCCAAGGCCTTGAACTTAGGTCAGGCAGTTCAGGGGTGAGGGTCACCACCTGGAGCAGATGAGCAGAGGGACAGGCTGAGGTTCCAGCCTGCGGGGCTTTGCAGACCCTCCCGCTCATAGCTCAGTAAAACTCAGGCTAGGGACATGTCCTTAGGATTAGGGACACTACTAATTCTTGTGTGTGTATCAAAGCACACTGTTAGGCCTCAGAGGCCGAGAAAGAAATGAGAAGCTCTGAGGAAGGGACAGATTCCCAGACAGGAGCTGTCCGGAGTGCCTGCGCCCGCCCGCGGGCGGCTCCAGCTCCCTTTGCCCTGCGTGGGTGATTGCTGAACGCGGGGTCACTTCTTTAAGGGCCGTCAGGTAAAATATATGTACAACCTTGACAGTGAGTAAATGTTTCTGCACTTTTCCTTTCGACTTGGAGATTTTAAAAAACGTGGTTTTGTTTGCTCAGATACATCGAATTTTCTTTGTCTGGGTTTGCAGGGGCTCTATGTCCAGAATACATTCGTTCTGGTTTAAGAAATAGGTTGCAAAGGAGAGAGTAGATTGAGTGACACTGTTGAGCTCCAAGATTGGAGTCCGCTTGGGCGAGTGAGTAGAGAAAGCTACAGACCAGCCGCTCCCTTCTCTCCCTCCCAGAACCCCCACCAGTGGGGGCAGGGTGGTCTCTTGCTTAGAGTTTTGCCTTACACTTAAGGAAACCAGATTTTAGATAACCCCAGAGGAGCAGGGTGAGCATTATATCCCAGAGCACAAGGCCACGTGGAGTTTTGCAACTGTTTCTATGGAACTAGCCAGGAGGGAGAAGAAGAGGTTACCAGTTGGCATGGCTGGATGTTTTGACTCACTCAGAGGTCACGCATAGCCAGTGAGGTTTCATGAATAAACCCATCCAAGATCCTCATGGACAGAGAATTCCATTCCTCTGCCCTGGGCCAGTCCCTTTGGAAGACGCCCCCTCCGCTTTCCTCCTTATTCAAGGAGATTCACCACTGCTCAAGAAACATCAGAAGCTGTCCAAGACTGCTTTAGACACCAAGATGGCTCTCTCGTCATGTGTCCCTGGTCTATTTTCTTAAAATATCCATTGCTGGGGCTACACCTTTGTCCACAGGAGGCCTGAGCATTATTCGAGTTCTTTCTTTGGAGAGGCATTCCTAGCATTTGCTGGAACGTACTCTGTGAAACTGTAAGTGCTGATGAGGTGCCAGTTTGAAAAAGAAAAGTGTGAAGGGAAGGGTTGGGGGGCCGGGAGCGGGTGGGTCTGCACGGCAAACACTGGGTTAAGCACCTCTCCCTCTACTGCTGAATGTCGGAATCTTGAGTCTACTGAAATGCAGTGTGATTTCCAGAAAGGGTAGAGCCTGACAACAACCAGCCCTTACAAGGTGTTAGCTACGTGCCAGGTACGGGTGTAGGAGCTTTACGAAAAGTCGCTCTTGGAGTCCTCCTGACTCCACTACACAATCAGGCAGAGGAAGGTGCAGAGGGCAGGCACGGGGGAAGCTGCAGTGCCAGCGTCCTCACCCAGAGCTGGGACCCTGGCACACGCAGCACAATTCCAACTTACTTGTTCAAAGAAAGCTTCTTACACGGTCTGCAGTGTCTTACGGCAGCTAGCGTTTTCAGAAACACATAGTTTCAGAAACACTGCAGTAACTGATAGGAGTCCAGTAGAGAGCATTGGTTTATCAGACTTACTCTGAATGCAGCAGTGAAGATTGCTGAGAGAGAAAGGAAAAATATGACCTAAAATACAAAGCAGTGGCTCCAAAGAATGGTCTGCAGCCTGTCACTCCGAGTGAGGTCCCCAGACCAGCAGCATCACGAACCCCCAGGAGCCTGTTTAAAATGCAGAAACTCAGGCCCCACTCCAGACCTGCTACCTTGATTCTGAATGTTGAAGGGATTCCCTGCCACACTCACCTCTAGTCCGAAATCATCTGCATGAAAATCATAGAGAAACTCATGAAAAATGCAGATTCCTAGGCTCCACCTGAAACCCACGGACTTGGAGCTTTTGGGAGTGGGGCCTGGAAACTGACCTTGTAATGGTCTCTTCAGTCCGTGCTTTTGCCACTAGCATTTGAGAATCATGGCCTGTCCCACAGACAGTGCTGGCAGCATCAGAAAAAGGCTCTCTCCTGTGCCCCGCCCTGGATTTGCAGAACCTGGACCTCCAGGGGTGGAGCCTGGGACTCTGCCTGGGGAGGCTGGAGTGACCCTGGCACGGTGTTTGGGTGTCTGGCATGTTGGCCAGCGGGTCTCTGGCCTGCCATTGCTCCACCCAGGGTGCAGAGGACCACAGCTGGCCTGGAGGAGGAGCTATGCTCTCTGCACTTTGGATAAAGAACCCTAGAAAAATGTGTGCTTTCATTTCTAAGAGAGATTAAGAGAATGCATTTGGGAGGGTAGTGTATAAGTGACTGTTTGCTCTCAACACCTGTAAACTGTTGACTGTAATTGAACTACAGATGTTTGCTAAGCTTGATAGACTTCCCCGCTCGGGCTCCCACTTGTTGAGGCGAGTCTGGGAAGGGGTTTCATCTTTAAACCAAATGCTTGCATCAGGGCCACATTTCTCTGCTTTCATTGCATGTTAATTTGCTTCCTTCCCTATTTATAGTTATTATTTTAGACACTTCAGTGTTAGACAAAATGACTGTTTTGTACAGAAAGCAGTGAGATGTCAGCAAAAGGTGTGTTCGTAGAATAAAACAATGTCTTTGTGGGCGATTGAAGATATTCGAGGCACCATAGAAATGAATGAAATCAGCCTGCTACCCAGCTCAAGAAAACTCCCTGCATGCCACAGAGAAGAGCGATCTTAAAGCAAAAAGCAACGGAGAGGGATTGAGAGGGGCCAGCAGGCAGGAGAGAGACCAGCACGAGTCACTCCCAGCCTTCGATTCCAATAACACTCACCCACCGCGCTACAGCTACATTGGGAATAAAGAAAGGAACCGAGTTACTGCTTTAGGTTTTTCAAAATCTATCGTCCTCCATGAACAGAGATCCATATGTACTGCATGCCCAGTACTGCATCAAAGGTTTCCTATGACGATCCCATGCAATCCTCACACAGGACAGAGGTGGTGGTGCCCATGGTTCACAGACAGAGGACAGACTTGGGTATGTGAGCAGCCTGGCCTGGCTCACCTGCCGGCACAGGGCGGGCTGAGATTCTACTCCAGGCAGAGTGACTTAGGACCTAGGGGCATGACCGAGGCACATCCCTTGGTGCAGAAACCCCAGGGGGAAAGATGCCAGTGTCCCCTTCCAACCTAGGGCTGTTTTCTTTCCTTTCCAGTCTCATGCTGTCTGGCCCACTCCCCACCGGCAGAAGCCTGGCCCTCTAGTCCACCTAGAAGCACGTGCTCCGTCCAGGCTCCACGCCTGTGCCCCTATGGCTCCCTGTGCCAGGGCACCTCCACCAGCTAAGGGGCTTCAGCCTTTCTCCTGGCGCACTGAGTTGGCTGTGGCTGCTGCAGGACCTGGTGCACAGGTCTCTCTTCGCAATGTGATGGAGTTCCTTTCTGTGGGTCTGTCCCCTGGCCACTCAGAGAGCCGTGAGGGTGGGGGAATAGGGTGTTCCCCTTTCCACATGTGGCCCAGGCTCTGACCCTCTGGGGGACCCCAAGGGATGACCCCCACCGGTTGCACTGAACCCTAGGGTACTTCCTGCACTCACCCATTACACAGAGGAAGACACTGAGGCATGAAACAAGGGGAAGAGCTTGACCTGGAACCCAGGGCTGGCTGAGTTCAGACTTACAGTCTTTTTTTTTTTTTTTTTGAGAAGGAGTCTCGCTCTGTCGCCCAGGCTGGATTGCAGTGGCACCATCTCAGCTCACTGCAACCTCTGCCTCTTGGGTCCAAGGATTCTCCTGCCTCAGCCTCCTGAGTAGCTGGGACTACAGGCATGTGCCATCACACCCAGCTAATTTTTGTATTTTTTTTAGTAGAGACGGGGTTTCACCATGTTGGTCAGGCTGGTCTCAAACTCCTGACCTTGTGATCCACTGGCCTTGGCCTCCCAGAGTGTTGGGATTACAGGCATGAGCCACCGCACCTGACCTAGACTTAGTCTTAATTCTGACTCTGCTCCAAAGAAGCACACCATGCCTGCTGGGTCCTGAGGAAGAACTGGGTGAGCTGCTTCTCCCACCTCCCTGGGACTTGAGGGTCTTTGAGTTTTTGGAAATCTCTATGGAGCAGGAGATGCAGTTCACACAGGGGAAAATCAGAACAAAACAATCAAACCAAGCAACCGTCAAAGATATTGGTTCTGCTGGAGAAAGGAGGTGCGTCCTGGCAACAGAAGATGGAGAAGGGCCACTCCCAGCTCCCAGGGGTTTTGTTGTGTTTCTTGTCTGCTGTTTAAAAGGGTAACACCAGAGGTGGGAGCAGAGAGACACATGTCACAGCCGATGACAGAGCCCAGGCTCAACCTCACGTCACGTCTGCCTTGTTGCTGGCTGGTTTATAGAAGCAGCTTGACAGAGGGAAAAAGGAGGTCACGGTAACCTCGGCTGGAACGGGAGCTGCTGACAGGGGTGGGCTAATGGTGTCGGCGGGAGACGCGGTGCGTCTTGTTACGTTCCCGCGTCCCATGGGGGATGCAGGCTTCGGTTCCCTCAGCCTGTCCCTGTCTTCTGCACCTGCTCCCTGGGATCCCCCAGTGTGGGACGGGGCTGTGCCCTTCACGTCTGGGCCTTAATGCATTCACCTGCCCCATATCCTGGTATCATTAAGGTGGGGCAGAGCATTGAATGTTTTACTTTTAATTTTCATCTTTTTTTCCCTTTGTTGTTCCTTCTTCCCCAAAGCATGTTGCAAGTGTGTCCACTTCCCTCCAGCTGAAAATTGGTACCCACCATCGCTCATCTGGCTCTCTGCCATGGTCTCCTCCTCACTGTTCTCTCTGAAAACCAGGCCCCAGAGGGGCCCACTGAAGACTGATTCCAAGACTGTTACATCCCTGTCTTGGCTGAAAGCCCTCAGCTGGCCTCCTGTAGACGCTTGATAATGGCTCGCAAGATCCTAAACCCTCTCCTCTGGCCCCTGCCCGAGTCCTCAGTCCTGTCTCCCCGTACCCAGTCCCACCCACTGGCCTCTGGCTTCTCCCCAGCTATTTCCCACATCTGAGTCTCTGAACTTGCTGTTTGGAACATTCGGCCCCAGATGCCCTGATGGCTGAGGCTGCTCAGGACACAGGCTTCTGCTCAGGAGGCCTGCAGGACCCCCGGCAAGGCTCCTAGGTAGCCACGATCGTTTACCCGTCTTGTTCTGGTTCTGAGCTTCTTGAATATTTCCAAAGGGCAGGAGCACCCATACCTGCACAGTGTTCAGTCCTTAGCACCTGGGATGGCACTTGGCCTGCAGGGACTCAGCAAATACCCAAATAAAGAAATCCGAATACATGATTGCAAAAGCTGGGAGAGGAGAGGGGTCTCCCAGGACTCGGGCTGGCAGGAGTGGGAGCGGCCCCATGGTGCTGCAACTAGCCAAGCTGCTGCCCCCCAGGAAGTAGGAATGACAAGGAACAGGGAGGGTTTGCAAGAGTGGGTCTCTGTGAATGCACTCTCCACCTGGGATTCTAGAGGCAGGGGTCGGGGGAGTGCAAGGAAGATGATAAAAACAAATGTCCTAGGAGAGGAAATCAAATTAAACAGCAAAATAGATAACATCAGATTTAAAGGGAGGCAGAAAATGGGGGAGATGCCAGGCGTGGGAGTCATAGGAGAGTGGCCATAAAACGCCAGAGACCACGGAGAGGGAAAGAAGCTGGAGAGTGGGTCTTCTGCACTGACCTATCTGCCTGGAGTGTTAGGCTATCTGCTGGGTAATGAGGGCCTGGGAGAAATGGGTCTCACCTACAGAGAGGCTGGGTGGGTCCTTTCAGGTTACATTTTACCCGGTTTTGTTGTCAAATTTTGGGATTACTGCTGATCACCTTCTGTAGAACACACGTCCTAGGCTGTGAGAGGTGGCTGGGGTCCACGGCGAGTGGGACAGCTAGGATCCCTCCACGAAGCCCCTTGGGTCTCTTCCTTCTGCAGCTGTTGTGGGCAGAGAAGGGACCTTGCATCCTCCCCGTCTGTTCTCTGATGCCCCAACCCCATCATCGCTGACTCGTCTGCGCTCCTGACCTCCACTGCCCTCTGCTCAGGCAGTACATGGCGGCTCCCCACTGGGCATCTGTCCTCAGCAAGCAGGCCTCAAGCAAGCTGAGGTGCCCTGCTTTCTGGGTCTATGGGTGGAGCTCTAATGGAGAAGAAACTGGAGAGGCCAGTGCAAGACACCACCTTCTCAAACACACACACCCCACTGGAGAGCCACTTCCTGGGAGAAGGTAAATGTTAGCGGAGCAGTGGGACCACCTGACATGTGCCTTAAAAATCTGCTTGCGTGGACCCCTGCCCGGCTGTGTAGATTCCGATTCAGCAGATATCATCAGGGCCTGAGTGACACTATTCTTGACCTATCCCCAGGTGTCCCGGAAGGCACACCAGTATTTAGTCTTCTGGGGAAGGCACACAGTCACTTTCAAATGTTCCTGCTCCAACACCTTCTTGAGACTTAAGTTTTGATAGTTTTCCAGTAAGGGGGCCACCTTGGGTTGGCACATGAATGTCTGATATGATGGGGGAGGTGTGGCAGGGGTGCGGAGGAGGCTGGGATGTCCCCTTCCCAGGGAGGGGGGTGTGACAGTGGGAGTCTCAGGACAGCCAGGAGGGGGCTCCAGGTGACCAGACACCATATGGGAGGCAGAGAGGAGACCCTAAGGAAGAAGCTGGGGTGATACTGACATGATCATCTGGGCAACTCACCAGGTGACTCCGCAGTCAAGCCACAATGGGGGAAACTGACTCCAGGAACAAGACTCCTCCCAACGGACTAGGTCCAGATGGCCAGCTGCACACAGAAGAGGCCATGAATGCAGCCGAATTAGTGGTGCTGGGGCTGGGGCATCAGAGGATGGATTGGGAGGATGTAGGTTTCCTTCTGTACCCCCAACAGCTGCAGAAGGAAGATACCTGAGGGGCTGCACGGACAGATCCTCGCAGAAGGCTGAGCTCTGCACACAGCCTTCAGCTGTGTGGCCTGGACACGTCATGTGAGAAAGAAAAGTATCTCTGACATTCAGGCAACACTTGGCTGTCTCATTAGTGCTTTCTTCTGGAGAATTCCAGGACGAAGGAAAAGGAAGAGAGGAAACTGGATGGCTGATTGAGAAGGACCACGTGTGTTCTGCAGAGACTACCTGGGTGTTCTCCCAGGACCACAGAGGCCCAACTCCATCAGTCAAGGATGAAGAGGCCTCTTTGGTCTGATGGCAACCAGTGCCTTTGTTTAGCTTACCTGGGTTCATGTGCAGGGATAAGTGAGCACAGCACAGATGTCAGGCTCTGAGGAACCAAAACCAGCCTAGTCCTGAATGAAGGATTCAAAGTCTCTTCTCCCATCCCTGCAGAATCCTCCAAGTTCATCCATTAATTCAGGGCTCCAACTATGCACAGAGCTGTGCTACATTTCAGGAGGCAGCTGGGGATGAAAGAGACCTCACAGTCCAGCGGGGAAGTGAGGCCTGGAACAAAGATGCCAGGTAGACTGGCTCAGGGAGGCATGAATCCTGGGGGCACCTCATGTGTTCACACCTCACATCTCAGCTCATTCTCCTGCTGTGGGGATGGGACTTGCAATATCATCCTCAATTTATAGGTGAGAAAATGCCTTTGGTTCTGAGATTAGAAACAGGCACCATCCTGGTCCCAGAACCCCAGTATTCAGGATTCTAGGGGCCACAGCGGATTATTCACGGGGTGTTCCAGGTGGAAGCAGCTGCCTCAGGCTGGGCCCCCTTTGCTTTCCTCCAAACTCCATGAACTCCTCAGTTTGCTGTTCTTAGGAGATTATGAATAGTAGATCCCCTGAATCCTCTCCACTACCACTCTAAAAAAACACTGATAGACTTTATATTTCAGAGCAGTTTTAGACTTACAGAAAAATTTAGCAGAATGTATGGAGGGTTCCCAGACACCGTTTCCCCTCCAGACACAGGCGCACAACTTTCCTGTTAGCGTCTTTCATTTGCTACAACTGACAGACCGGTATCCATACACTATCATTCACTGAGGCCCATGCTTCGCATTAGGGCTCACCTTTTGTGTTATAGCATTGTATGGGTTTTGTGAAATGTGTCCAGTAATACAATATAATACAGAATAGTGTCACGGCGTTAAACATTCTCTAGTCTGAACAACATAGTGAGACCCCATCTCTAAAAAAAAAATTAAAGTTAGACAGGTGTAGTCGCACATACCTGTAGTTCTAGCTACATGGGAGGCTGAGGCAGTAGGAGCCCTTAACCTGGGAGGTCAAGGCTGCAGTGACCTAGGATTATGCCACTGCACTCTAGCCTGGGCAACAGAGCAAGACCCTGTCTCTAAAAAAATAAAAGAGAATAGAATGCTCTGTACTTCACTTATTCATTCCTTTCTCCCCCAAACCCCTGGCAACAACTCTTCACTGTCTCCATGGCTTTGCCTCTTCCCGAATGTCTTGGAGTTGGAATGGCACAGCATGCAGGCTTTTCAGCTGGCTTCTTTCACTTCACAACATGCATTTGAGTTTCCTCCGTGTCTTTTCCTGGTACAACAGCTCATTTTTTATCACTAAATATATTCCACTACATGGATGCCCCATGGTTTGTTTACTCGTTTGCCAGTGTGAGGATGTACTGCTTGCTTTCAGGCTCCCTAGGTTTTGAATAGTGGAGACTGAGTTACTTCCTTGTCCACCTTCCCCCTAAATGAATTTCAGATAAGCTAATGGCTTCTTGTCTTCCCTACGTGGCCAGCCCCGCCTATCATTCCAACAGCAAGCCTTTGCCTCCTTCCTGACCAGGAGGATCTGGTTACTCTGCCCAGCTTTGACTGTGAGTTTGGGGGCTGGGCTGAGTGACTATGTAGCTTCTGCCCTGTCCCCTTGAGGTAGGAGGTGGGACTCATTCCAGAGGTGGGGCTCAGACACTGGACCAAACTGAGGACTAGCTAAAACAGGGATGGGTGGAAACAGAGTTCCATAAGACACACCCACCAGTGTACCATGTCAGTTTACCACCACCATGGCAACACCCAGGTATTACCATCCCTTCCCATAGCAATGACCTGGAATTACCATCATATTTCTAGAAATGTCTGCATAATCTGCCCCTTAATTTGCATGAAACTTGAAAGTGGGTATAAATATGAGTGTGGCACCACCTCTGAGCGGCTGCTCTGGGCTCACTGCCTATAGGGGAGCCCTGCAGTTCCCCAGTTGCTGTTGTGCATTGCCAGTTCAATAAAAGCTGCTGTCCAACACCACTGGCTCACCCTTAAATTCTTTCCTGGGCTAAGCCAAGAACCCTCCCAGGCTAAGCCCCAATTTAGGAGCTCTCCTATCCTGCCTCACCCTCATCACTGTGCTGTCCTCTGCAGCCTGCAGGTAGCATGGTGTCCCATGGAGTCCTGTGAGCACCTCTCACAGTACAATATTTCAGATGTCAATTAACAGCAGTGCCCTCACTCTCTCCCACTTAGGAACTGAAGCATGGAGAATTGGCAAGTCTAAAGCACTCTGCATTTATAAATAGTCTCCTTCTATTGGTACTCTCAATGACTATTATGATTTGCCTTTCATTTATAAATTATTGCTGGGGAAGGCACATTCTCAACAAACAGTCATTACTCTTAAGAGATAATGATCTTTAGTGAGAGTGCCATGGTCTTCTCTACAAAGGATCCAATTTATTGTACTTGAAATTCATTGTTTAGGGGAATATCATGAAAGTATGGGTGCTCTCTCTCACAGCTGGAGGAAGAACCAGGTCCTACGTGGATGACTTGGACTCTTGGTCTTTGACTTTCAATCCGAGGTTTCTGAGAAGTTCCATACCCAGGAAATTTCCAGTCTGCATGCACCAAGGAAAAGGAGGACCATCTTCCTACCCTATTTAAAGGCTACAGACTGAATGCTCTAAGTGCTGTCTTTCATATCATTCTCACTCCCACTCTCTGAGGGAGAATGGAGACTTAACAGAGAGGAAGTGGTTCTGCTGTGGTACATTGAAGGTGCTGGTGCTTTGTGGCTCATTTCAGTGATACGGGAGGATGAATTCCCCTTTCTGAAATCTGGACCAGGCTTAACTGCTGGTTTGCCCAATACAATGTAATTAAACTGCTAGATCTTTAAGACTAGATCACGAGAAGCTATGCAGCTCACAGCGGGGCCTCTCTGTGAGCCATTTTGTCTGGGACCCTGAGCTGCTATGTAAGAAGTCTAAATACCCTGAGACCACCATGCTGCAGAGGCCACATGTGGGTCACCTCCAGCTGTTCTTGCCATGGTACCAGGCATGAGCCTGAAGTTTTCCAGAGCCTCTAGAACAGCCCATTACTCGGCTGAGTGCCACCAAATGACCCCCATTCACATCACCTGGAACAGACAAACCATCTGGCTGAGCCCTGTCTGAATTCCTGACTCACAAAATTTCAAGATACAATCCAAAATGATTTTATTTTTTTGGGACAGAGTCTCACTGCAACCTCTGCCTCTTGGGTTCAAGCGATTCTCCTGCCTTAGCCTCCCAAGCAGCTGGGATTACAGGCGCCCGCCATCATGCCCAGCTAATTTTTTGTATTTTTAGTAGAGACAGGGTTTCACTATGTTGGTCAGGCTGATCTCAAACTCCTGACATAGTAGAGACAGGGTTTCACTATGTTGGTCAGGCTGATCTCAAACTCCTGACCTTGTGATCTGTCCACCTCAACTTCCCAAAGTGCTGGGATTACCGGCGTGAGCCACTGCACCTGTCCCAAAGATGACTGTTTTAAGCTACTAGGTTATGGGATGATTCACTGTATGACAGTAGATAACTATCTTTAACACTGTCCTACCTAAGAGGCACAGTCGACTCAGACCCACACCCTTGTATCCAAAGCCTACCGCTGGTAGGTAAGAAAGGGGAAGAAAGCCCACTCTCACTTCCACAGTGCGCCTGATGCTGGTGAGCTCAGAGGCTTCTCCGGGCAGCTGTTTGAGGCTGTGGGGTGGCAGGAGGTCCCCATGCTTCCCCGTGCCCACAGGGAGCAGCCAATGGGCTCAACCTCAAGTTGATTCAGCCTCAAACACAGAACTCAGACCCTGGAAATACCAACCATGTTCATGACGAGGTCTTCTTCACTCACGCAGCTGAAGGAAGTAGCTTATTCCCGGAGGCCCTGACCCTCTCCACACCTGCCCTCCACATATGGAATGCATTACTCTGCTCACACTCTTGTCTGCAGGAGAGAAACAAGACAGGAATCATGTATATCAGGTTTTCAACCACAGAAGGATAGGGTAGGGGCAGGGGAAGAGAAGGGAAAGGAAAGGATTTTTTAAAAAGGAGTAAAATGATGCCTTTCAAGAGGCTAAAATATGGGTTACACGTCTTTCCGTGGCAATCCGCCCTGTTGTTTTCTTAGAGACTGAGCTGCCTCAGATGAGCCTGGAGAGTTGCTCTGGAGGTGGGCTGTGTGAGCTGAGTCTGGAGTAGTTGAGGGAAGGGAAGGAGAGACAGTTGCCTCTATTGCTCCCAGCATTAGACATAGTGCCCTAGGAGGAAGCTGTACTGGGGACAATGGGATGCTAATTGACTCTGAGAGAATCAATGCAGGAAGCAAGCCAGGGATGAAGCTTCTGCAACTCTAAAGCTCCCTGCTTCCCCTGCCGACTGGAGGCTGATATCAGGACACCGGCCTCAGGCCCACCACTGCGTGGCCCTGCATCGAGGGGGCGGGCAACGTCCATAGAGCCTGCTCTCCCTACCCCACTGCACACGGAAAGCCCACAAAGCAAGGGCAGAATGAATGAGAACATATGGCTGAGGAAGGAACAGGCTTTCCGACCTTTACTCAGTGGGGGCAACTCATCCCAGGAGCAGGAGGCAGCAGGTTCTGCCCAATGTGTCCTCAGCTCTAAGCTCATCTTGCAAATGGAATTTGGATGGGCGGTTTGCTAAAGGCGATCCCAGATCCACAGCGTTGAATCCCAGGCCAGTGAATGTGACAGCCCCAAGGCTGGCTCTTTCTGGAAGTGTCCCCCAGCCAAGTCACATCCCTAGTGTCCCTAAAGGGTAGGGAAAATGCAGAGGCCAGTTCAGAATGGATGGCCAAGGTGGGCTTCTCCATGTTACAGTGGACCCATCGGTGTCCCGTGGTGCATTTCCAGATCCATCACTGATGTTGGGGGCTGCGGTGGGGGGCTGTTCCCATGCAAGCTCCCAGCTGCCCCTATCAGTCCTGGCCATATCTTCTGGCTTCAGGGGCTCCTCAGCTGTGTGCAGGCTGAGCTGAGAGAGAGAGAAAGAGAGAGTGTGTGTGTCTGTGTGTGGGGAGGTGTACTGGTAATCCCCTGGGGGCAACCAGCAGCGGTGGGAGTTGATGGATGTGTCCTCCCAGGCTCCTGTCCTTCATAAAACCAGTCTCTCAGGTTATCAGAGTGCAATGTGATTTGATGGGATGGAAGAACTATGCTATTCAAAGTGAACAGGGAAAGGCCTTTCTCTGAGTGTGTTTCCCTGGTCCTGAGAGATGGCACCCTGCCCCAGCCCCAGGTGCCCCATCAGGGACCAGCTCAGCAGCACACCCTTGCCGGCTTCTCCACCTTCTCCATCTCCCTACTTCTAAAGTCATCTTTTTAAAAAATAAATGCAAATTTGTTTATTTTTCTATTTTGTGGTAAGAACACATAGCAGGAGACTTACACTCTTAGACTTTTCAGAGCGCAGTGGAGACGCAACGTGTGAGCAGCCCCCTGGGTCTTAGTTGTCTCCCGTAACCAGAACCTTGTACCCGTTGAACAGCAGCTCCCATTTTTCTCTTCCCGAGCCCCTGGAAACCACCATTCCACTTTCTGTCTCTATGAATTTGCCTTCCCTAGGCACCTCCTGTAACTGGAAGTATGTGGTATTTGTTTTTTGGCAACTGGCTTCTTTCACTGAGCGTAATGTTCTCCAGGTTCATCCGTGTTCTTGCATATGGCAGGACTTCCTTCTTTTCAAAGGTTGAATGGTATTCCATGGTACAGACAGACTGCGCTTTCTTCATGCATCCATGGATGGACACACAGGCTGTTTCCAGGCTGTGGCTGTTGTGGATGGTACCACAGTGAACACAGGGCTGCAGATGCGCCCTCCCTCAAGCGCATGGGGAACTTTCTCCAGGACAGGTCATGGATGAGGTCACCAGACAAGTCTTAACCAATTGAAGAAGACTGAGATCATACCAAGTATTTCTCCAATCACTATGGAATGAAACTGGAACTCAACAGTGAAGGAACACGGGAAACTCACGGTGGTGTGGCAGTGAGACATCACACACCCTGGAGCAGCCGATGGGCCAAAAGAGAAATCCAGAGAGGGATATTAGAAAATACTCCAAGACAAATGAAAACCCAACACAACAACACTTAACGGAATATAACAACACAGTGCTGAGGGAGAGGTTTATAGCAAGAAACGCCTGCATTAAAAAAGAAGAAACTCTCAATGTTAGGACCCAAGGAACCAGAAAAGGAAGAATAAATCAAGTCCAAACTTAGCGGAGGGAAGCCACTCCAGGGAGGGCATTCGGGCAGAGGGCACACAGAAGGTTTTAACCACATTTACGTAGACTCAAAATCCACCTCTCGTTTTCAAACCGTGCGACTGAAATCGCACTTTTTACCTCCCATCATCTTCTGAAGCAAGAAAAGCTTCCATTCAAAGAGAAGCAAGGGGCCACCCACCCAATCAGCATCTTTGCTGCAATCGGAAACCCAAGTATTTTCTGAGTTGTGAACCGTTTTTCTGAGGTCTAAAACAAAGTCGGACACAGACCCCCTATGTGGGGAAATTCAGTGGCAGCATAACCACCTCTGGGCGCATGTATTTGCCTTTTACCCAATGCTGCATATTCATTTACATAGGTTTTCCTGTTGTGTTCAAAAGGCCATTGACTCTGGTATGTAGAATAAAGTAAAATTAATAGTTCAGCTTGAGTCAAGTGGATTCATACACAATATCCAAAGCCACTGATAGAGGAGAGCCAGTGGCAGCCCCTGGGCAAAGGGCTGACTTGTCCCTTTCTTCTCTGAATCCAAGGGCTTGAGCTGGAGAGCCAGGAGTAAGGGCGCGTCTGCCGGCTGGAGGAAGAGCTGGCTGCCTCCGAAGTGGGAAGAAGCAGGTGGGGAAGGCTGGACATGCTGGAGGGATAACGACACCAGATGTGAGGAAAACGCCTGGAGGAAAAGCCTTTCCCTTTCTATTTTAAAATGGTACACTTTGGCCAGGCATGGTGGCTCATGCCTGTAATTCCAGCACTTTGGGAGGCTGAGGCAGGCAGATCACTTGAGGCTGGGAGTTTGGGACCAGCCTGGCCAACATGGCAAAATCCCATCTCTACTAAAAATACAAAACTTAGCTGGGCATGGTGGTGCCTGTAATCTGAGCTACTCAAGAACCTGAGGCGGGAGAACTGCTTGAACCCAGGACGCAGAGGCTTCAGTGAGCTGAGATTGCACCACTGCACTCTAGCCTGGGCGACAGAGGGAGACTCTGTCTTAAAAAGCTACATTTGCTCCAAGTAGTCAGATCACTTTGCATTCTAACACCTAGAGAGATGGATTTTACAAAGGACAGTACTTGGAGGAATCCAAAAATCTACCAGGAATTTAGAATTGGACTTTTGTGGTCATTAGGAACGCTTGACAGTTGTCAGGAGGATGGGTGAGGCTCCTGATCTTGGTATGTGGGCTCTCCCTTGTATCACCAGGGTCTTTTTTCAGCCAGAAAAGAGTGAATCCCAACTCATATTGGCTTAAGATTTTTTAAAAAGTATATATATTGGCTTAGGTAACTCAAAAACCGAGACAGACACGGCTGAATTCAGGCATGGCTGGATCCAGCTGCTCAATAGACTTCTCCTGACCTGTGGATTTTGTCTCCTTTTGTATTTGCTCACAGTAGCTGCATTTTGAATGAAGTGTTCTCCTTCTAGTAGCAAGAATGCCGCCAGCAGCTCCAAGTTTATACCCTACCTTCTAGCAACCCCAGCAGCAGGGAAGCTGAAGCGATTTAATTATTTTGGCAAAAAGGGCTCATTGGACTAACCTGGTTACTGTAGCTCTCTCTGAGCCCGTCACTATGGCAGGATGATGGGAGGCTCTGATTGGCCAGATCTCAGCCACAGGTCACAAGTGGAGGCTGGGGTGGACTCAGTCAACTCACATCTCACTGATGAGAGTGAAATTCCCCACTGAAAAATGAAGGTATGTTATCAGCAGAAGGCGTGGCAGATGCTGGGAAGGCCGAAAGGACTACATCCATGAGACAGTGACACTGCGCTGTGGCTCTCAGCCCAAGGTCTGGCCAACCCACAACAATAGCCCAGGGAACTTTGGGAAGTACAGCTGGTGTCAAAAGGTACACATATCTGTCATATTCCTAGGCATCCGTTTTACTTTCTTTTAGATGGAGCCTTAAAAGAAAAAGAACTTTTCTATTCTAAACATAGGTTCTGCTCCAAACATGCAGAACTCCTTTAATTACTCACATTGGCTGCACCAAGAACCCTTCTAGGTGACTCCAGGGCCCCTGGGGAAGCAGCGTGGGTGGGGGCTCCCTTTCCCTGCTGCCGTGGGTGGGCCTCCTCCGGGGTAGCCCCAGCTCCCTTTGCTCACCTTACACAGAGCGAAGTACTTTCAGCTCAGGTCACCGAACAGAAACCCGCAGGAGCTGGTGCACCCCGAGGCAACTCTTCTAAATCAATACGAAAATGATGGCGGTGACATTTCACCTTCACAGGGTGCAGCTCAAACAGAGCCGGGCTGGAGCCGTAAAATGGAAACTAAATGGAATTTCAGGGGTGACGGCGGCAGGGGCTGAGGTGGCGAGGTTGCCTTTGTAGCGTAAATTCATATGCATTATAAAAAATATCGCCCGAATCTAAAGAACTTGGCAGGATTCCAGGAGACAGGCAGACGCTGCAGTCGTGTGTCCCCGGCATGCTTCAGCAAACTTTCAATCTATTTACAGGTATGCATGACAAACTGCCTTGAATGGATGAGTTACTGGTTCTGCTGTAAATGAAATTAATACTATGAGGTGGAGGCTGTGTAGTACCACCATTAAAGCCAGCTAAGCTTGGAGACCAGAGATCAGCTTTCAAGTGCGGCCGGCTTCTCGCCAGCTGCAGCGCGTAGCCAATTGACCCAGGCACAGGCTCAGGCTGTCTAAATAGGTAGAAAAGGCAACAGTCTCCAACAGGTGATTAGTGAATACACAGCTCTAGGAGGAAGAGGAAGGCTGTGAAGCAAATCTGCATTTCTCCAGTTGTCTGCTTTCGAAGGCCTGAGGGCCTGGTCTACTCGCCAAGGTCAGCTGTCACGGAGCAAAGAGGCCACCCCTTATGTGCAGATGGGAGGGACAGTGGAGATGCCATGTCACCAGGTGAGTCTCCCAGTTTATCAGGGGTGATACTCAGCAGTTTGGCGATACTCACCTCTTGCCTGAAAATAACCACAAAGCCACTACTTACATTGCCAGCAGGTGGTTAGAAAGGGTGCTCTGATGTTGGTCCATAGCAACTGGGAAGCATCATGAGATTTGGGGGGCCTTGATGTCTTGCTTATTATTGAAAACCTGTTTCCCAGACAGTGTAACAGTAGGTATTTTTTCCATGACAAAATGAGTGGCATACCCTTGTTTGTACAATACGTGACAGCACACAGATTTTCCCTGCAAACTTTGCAAGCTAATCATTCTGCAACTCAGAGCAGCGGCTATCATTACTGCTGTTACTGCTGTTTACTGAAAGGCAAATGTCTCTGAGAGAGACACGCCACGCCTCTCACGGGGAGCACCCACCCCTTTACTCGTCATGCACAAGAGATTTGCATAAAATTCTTCGCAGGATGGTATTAATGGGGATTGCTAATGGTGACATTTGTTTCCCTCAGACGTACGTGCAGGCACACACACGCACATGCGCACACTCACACTCACACACACCCATGCACAGGGTTCTGTGTTCTCTACAGGCATTTTCCCCCATTCATCAGAATATGAAACCCGAATAATTCACCCCAAACTCATATCCCATAATGTAAAACCTCATCATGATTGACGGGGGTGGGAAGTGAGTAACACATCTGCAGCCTCTGGATTTCCCATCGCTCTGGGCAAACGCAAATGAGGGCAAGCAGAAGATGTGCAGGAGGGTGAGGCCAGGCTCTGACACTGCTCCCCTCCCTGGCTCTGCCTGTATGTGGGGAGGCTTCACACTTCTTTTTCAGAGGCCAGGAAGCTTTATAATTATTGAAATAGAGCAGTGGTTTGAAAGTGATGTCAAGTCACTGGCAGCGTAATGAGCCAGCAGCACAATGTACTGTCAAGTGAGCCAGCTGTGGGGGCGAGCCTGGGCTGTGGGGGTGATCCTGGGCAGCTGGGGCGAGCCTGGGCTGTGGGGGTGATCCTGGGCTGTGGGGGTGATCCTGGGCAGCTGGGGTGAGCCTGGGCTGTTGGGGTGAGCCTGGGCTGTGGGGGTGATCCTGGTCAGCTGGGGTGAGCCTGGGCTGTTGGGGTGAGCCTGGGCGGTTGGGGTGAGCCTGGGCGGTTGGGGTGAGCCTGGGATGTTGAGTTGAGCCTGGCAGGGCCTTTTTGGCAACTCCTGGCCACTGATCCCCATTAGTTCCTTTAATGGGCAGTGTTTAATAGGGAAAGGCACAGCTTTCAAAAGCATTCAAAGACCCTGGGCTGCACCTCTGGCTTCCACAGGTCTGTGGGATGCAGCTACCCCTTCACCTAGTCGAGGTGAATGCTGCTGAAGCCCGGGCAAGGTGGAGGGACATAGTTTGGGCTGGGTTAGCCAGGGTTGACTTGTGTTGATCTGCTTTGGCTTAGGTTGACTGCTGTTGACCTAGTTTAGCATAAGTTGGCCAGGGTTGACCCCTGTTGACCTGGTTTAGCTTGGGCTGGGCCTGGGCTGACCTGGTATAGCTTGAGCTGGCCTGGGTCAACCTGCGTTGACCTGGTTCAGCCTGGGTTTGCTGCCTGCCCCAGGCCCAGCCTCCCCTGAAGATGAGTCTCTCTTGGAGGAGGAGTAGCCTTGGGGTCACACGCCTTCCTCTGAACACATCTACTTCCAGGAGATTCACCGAACTGAGATTCACTTTTGGAGTAAGCAAGGGAGATATCAGAGGCCAGCAGCGCACTTGGGATGAAAGTGAATCTCAGTGTCTCAATGAAGCCCAACACAGTGTGAGAGTAAGAGCCAGGGTGGGGACCAAGGGAGGCGTGGCAGGGACCAAGTGTGCAGGGCAAGGCAGCCTCACTCCTTTTGGAAAAGAAATGATAATAAGTCTTTTGCTGGCAGCTGGTGAGGAGTAGAGTTTGATACATGCAAGTAAGAAGCAGAAACTTATTTCTCAGAGTTCTGGAGGCTGGAAAGTCCAAGACTGAG
This sequence comes from Alouatta palliata, assembly GCA_004027835.1. Classification (NCBI taxonomy): domain Eukaryota; kingdom Metazoa; phylum Chordata; class Mammalia; order Primates; family Atelidae; genus Alouatta; species Alouatta palliata. The sequence goes on from PVKV010014603.1 coordinate 37,507, forward strand.
GTTCCAGCCAGCATGGTGCCTGCTGAGGGCTCTCTTCCTGGCTTGCAGATGGCAGCCTTCTTGCTGTGCCCTCACGTGGCCTTTCTCAATAGGTGTGCATGGAGAGATGTCTCTTTTCCTCTTCTTTTAAATAAATAAATTTATTTTAAATAAATAAATTTATTTTAAATAAATAATAAATAAATAGCTTTGTTATTAAGTTCAGGAGCCAGATTGCTTAGCCCTGTTACTTATTCTTAAACACATCCCCAGGGTAAGCACGGTGGCTCACCTCTGTAATCCCAGCACTTTGGGAGGCTGAGGCAGGCGGATCACTTGAGGTCAGGAGTTTGAGACCAACCTGGTCAACATGGTGAAATGCTGTCTCTACTAAAAATACAAAAATTAGACAGGTGTGGTGGTGGGCACTGTAATCCCAGCTACTCAGGAGGCTGAGGTAGGAGAATTGCTGAACCCAGGAGGTGGAGGTTGCAGTGAGCAGAGATCATGCCGTTGCATTCCAGCCTGGGCGACAGAGTGAGACTCTTTCTCAAAAAATCAAAACAAATAAGCAACAACAAGAAGAAACCACCACATTATCAGAATTTCCCTGGAATAAGAATATATATGTATACACATCTCCTTCATGTCTCTCGTTCCCCTATACAAATATTAGATTGATCCATTTTTTGATGTCTGAAATGGTAATTTCATAGGGTTCTGTTGAACATGTCAATACACAGGCACACATTTATTATTTCTCCTTAATTCATAGTTTGCTACTGCCTGCAAATTCCAGCATAGCTTTCAGATACAGAGCTCTAGGAGCAAAATGAGATGGTGATTTACAAAGACCGGGTTTTTTCCATCCCAGTGTCGCCCAGGGATGCGCACAGCAGGCGTGGCGTGGCTCTCGGACGCTAGGTGGCGCCGTCTGCAGCTCAGCGGCCTGGCCCCGGCGGGCTGCAGGTGCACGGGCGCCTGCAAGGGGGTTTCAGCAGGGGCATGGCAATGAGACCAGCGGTGATGGATGCCCTGCTTCCCCAGGCCTGGCTAACAAGGAGGAAGGAGGAACACACTCCCAAGGGAAATGAGACACTGCGAGAATCACAGGCCAACCGCTTGCAGGAAAACTGCGAGGAGAAAGAAATTTACTCGCAAAAAAATGGTGAAGGACAAAGAAAGTATTGAGCTTGTGCAGCGTAAATAAAAAGGCTTTGGTTTTATCTCTGGGAAGTAACAACAAAATAAAACAGTTCCCGTCTCAAAAAGCTCAGACTTGTGGGAATAAAACCTCTTTCCCTTTCGCGTTATAGAACAACGCCGCAATTTCCAGCATCGTCCAGAGACTGCAAAGGACTCACCTTAGATTACAGGGCTCAAGATGGTCTCTTCATCTGACCCGCTTTCTAGTTCATGTATATTCAATCAGCAGAGCCCTGGTTCTACGTAGCAAGAGCATGGAGGAGTGGGGGTTCCCAGGGTCCTGCCCAGAGCCCAGAGCTGGGCGTCGGGGGCTCTCAAATGCTTGCTGCATGAATGGATGGATGAACGAGCAAAATGAAAAACAGCATCCTAATTCCATTAGCTCCACTTTCAAGCGAAGGAGCTCTAACTTGCAAATCTGTAACTGTTACCAAAAACCCAGCTCTGTGATAAGCCTGCTACTTACATGATCATGATTTATATCCTTGCTATCATTACAAACTCAACATTTTGCATTTTCTGGTGCATATGTCCTTCCTTTTTTGGCTCTAGTGATGACTTACGCACATTGCGTGAAGGGCCAGGTGCTCTCCAGGCACCATCTCATTTAAACTGTAAAATGGTCCTGTGGAGTAGGTATGCCAGTGGCCTCCACGTTGTAGGCATGGTTCTGTGGTGCAGGGGTGTGTGTGGGTGAGCTGAACAGGGATGGGAGACTCCAGAGCTGTATGAGTTTCCTATTGCTGCTGTGACAAATTCCTGCAAACCTATCAAAGTCACCACCTCCAGGTTCTGGAGGTTGGAAGACTACCATGGGTCTTGCTGGGCTGAAGGCTCCAGGGGAGAACCCGTCCAGTTTCCGGAGGACCCTGCGTTTCTTGGCTCATGGCCTTCAGGATGATCATTCACTGGAGGACCTGAATCACACCTGCAAAGCCCCTTTTGCCATGTGAGGTACCGTATTTCACAGGTTTTGGACTAGGGTGTGAAATGGTTTTGGGGGGCATTATTCCGCTGTCCACAGGAACCTCTCTTGTGGTTTTTATGTGGGCTCTGCCTAAGCCTTGTAACTGTTATTTCCAATGGCAATTTTACATCCATTTTATTTTCACAATTTGCCTGTCTACATCCTCCCATTGACTTTTGAGTATTTTCCAGTTTCTAGCTATAAAAATAGTTGCCTCCATTTTAAACGCTCCCAAAACACTGTATGCATTTTTCACATTTTGAATAGACAATATCCTAAACCCATCCACCCATTGAAAATCGTTTGCTATTCTTCCATTGCGCTGGTGGGCAGCGAACCCCTGCCATAAATTGAAATCCAGAGCTGCAAGGTGAATAGGATTTCCTAGGGCCAGTTCTTAAAAAGATACCCAAGGAAGCCCTGCCTTGTTCATGAATCTGACCTGGATACTAGGTTAAGTGTGGCAAAGCTGGTTAGTGGGGCTTCCTTGCACAGGAGTTTAGTCAGAATATTAACTCCCTTTAAGGCACTTTCTGCTTGATCTGATTTAATTTTCTCTGCATATGTGTGAGATAGATTTTTAAAATGAAATTGATTCGTGGATCCTAAGCATGTTCTGAGCGGTAAGGAGCACGTGCCTCTGAGTGATGGGCAGAAGGAACGGACCATGATGGGAAAAGAAACCCCAATTTATCTAAGACCCAAGGTTTGCCTTTGAAGCTGAAATGAGGAGCTGTGTGGAATGTTGATGTGGGGGAAGGAGGGCAGGGAGGTGGTCAGGAGAGAGGTCAGGCAGGATTTGAATAGCAGGCAACCCAGTCGGCATTTACCAGGGGTCAGTATTTCTCCAAGTGGGAAGCGTTGGCTAAAAATGCAGATTCTCAGACCACTGCCCTGGGATTCTGTGTGGGGCCTGGGGTGAGCCCAGGTGGTTCTTATGAGCAGGAATATTGGATTACTTGTGGCCTCCCCATCAGGACGTTGATGCGCTGAATCTATCCTCACTCACTTTCCTCAAACCTACAGCTGTGCTGGGTTCCACGTGCAGGTGCCCGGTGCCTGTTTATGCCAAGAGCACTCTGCGTTCTGGAAGTAGAGAGGTTAAGAAGAGGCCACCAGGAAGACAGACCTTGCCGAGAGATACGCAAGGAAAATGCCGGACCCGACACCAAGAAGGACCCGACGCCGAGATGGACCCGAGGCCGAGATGGACCCGAGGCCGAGATGGACCCGAAGCCGAGATGGACCCGAGGCCGAGGTGGACCCGACGCCGAGAAGGATCCTCTGTGCTTGGCCTTGTTTTCCTGTCTCCAGCTTTGTAAAAAGAGCGTCATGGTGCACAGCTCCTGCAAGATGCTTCTCTTGAGAAACAGTGGGCGGGGAATATTCCGAGCCTGGACGTAGCGCATCCTGTTTATCATAACGAGACGTGCGGCGCTGACGCCCGCTGCAGTGTGATGTGCCTGGGAAACGTGCTAAGTGAGAGGTGCCAGACACGAAGGCCACGTACTTATGACCCCATTTCAGTGAAACACTCGGGTGCGCAAGCCCGGAGAGACAGAACGCAGGCCGCTGGCTGCGGGGCTGGGGGCTGAGGGAGGGGCGTGACTGCTGATTGGCTTTAGGATTTCCCTTTGGGATGAGGACAGAGTTCCAGAACCAGGTAGACACAACACTGAGATGCGTCTCATGCTGCCGAAGTGGATTCTTTACATCATTCAAATGCTAAATCAGCAAACACAAGGGGGTGGAGGCTTTGAGGTTATAAAGAATGCTTTGAAAAAAAAAACATATCCTATATCCATTCTTGGGTTCAAAGACGTTATGTAATTTGTTTCTAGCCCACAGACTTTTTAAATTTTATTGTAGTATTGGTATTAGATTTACTTAAAAAAAATTTCAATAGTTTTGAAAGGAGCATGTGGTGTCTGGTTGCGTGGGTGAGTTCCTTAGAGGTGACTTCTCAGGTGGTGGCACACCCGTCGCCCGGGCAGTGTACACAGCATTCAGTGTGGAGTTTTCTATCCCTCACCCCCTCCCTCCCTTTCCCCAGGGGCCCTAAAGTCCAATGTACCATTCTTCTCCCTTTGCGTCCTATAGCTCGGCTCCCGCTTATGAGTGAGAACATACAATGCTTGGCATTTCATTCCTGAGTGACTTCACTTAGAAGAATGGTCTCCAGTCCCATCCAGGTTGCTGCAAATGCCATTATTTTGTTCCTTTCTATGGCTGAGTAGTAGTCCAAGGTGTGTGTGTGTGTGTGTGTGTGTGTGTGTCTACATATGTATGGATATATATATATATATATTACATTTTCTTTATCCATTCATGGATTGATGAGCCCACAGACTTTTGACTAATATGCATTTTTTATTGTATCACATATCTGTTGACATCCAGAGAAAATGGCTGTAGAGAACATTCTGGGGGTCCAAGCACCCATTTTTCCTTTTAGCTGTGGGGAACTCATCTTGCCTGCGCTGTGCAGAGCTGCAAGAGGGACGTAGCCCTGATGCCTGCCTCCCACTCAGGGCCCGAGGGACGAGGGCAGCTGCTTCCTTCCTCCAGCCTGGCAGTTGGAGGGCACGGCCATGTTAGAGCACAGTCACCTGCTCCCCTGGGGCTTTGTCCGTGGACCCTCATCCATCCCCGTGGGGAGCGCTGGCTATGGAAACCTCTCTGGGGCTTTTGAGGGCTTCTATGCCTAAGTCTGATTCTCCAGTCTTCCCCCAACCAAGAACTTTCCAGACCTTCTGGTATGTGATGCCCAACCCCTCTGCATGTTAAAATTCCTCGGGAAGCTTAAAATATACTGATTCTCAAAGGTCAGTGCCCAGAAATGTGTGTGTGTGTGTGTGTGTGTGTGTGTAACCGAATCATAGTGTTCTCTGGGATCTGGCATTTTAAAAAAGTTTCCCAGGTGATTCTAAAGAACAGTCGGGACTGGGACTACCGTTCCATAGAAATTCTTTTTTTTTCTCTTAATGTAATTGGAATTAGAGTCTCTTGAGTTTTAAACAAATAACCCTGACAGATTAGACTGGGGTCTCCAGGAACACTCACTGGGAACCCGTGTTACATCTGATTGCGTGCGGCTCATGAAAGCCCTGGTTGGTTTTGGTTTCTTTGTCTTTCCTTGGGAGTGATAAATATTGACTTATTCATGCCAATAATTCACAGAGTGCAGCTTCTTTTCCCCATGTAGCGGCCCCTCGATCGTCTCCTGAAATCTCTGGAAACGTGTGCACCGGGTCTGCTGTGTTTATCGCGCGCCCTTTAACTGGCTTAAAGCACAGCCGCAGGCTGAACAAATATTTAAGAGCTGCCTGCACCACTCATTCAGGGTCTCACTTTGACAGATCACATTTCGACAGGACCTCTGATCCCGTGTGATCAATAAAATAACTTCATAGCAAGTGTGTGGAATAGAATATGGGCTCTCAAGGAGAAAAGACAATCTTCTCCTCTTCAGTTCCGTGGGGTGAGGATGGTTAATTTCAGAGATCCTGTAGCTGGGGCAGAGAATCACCGACTGTCAGTTCTCTGGGAAGCCCAATCAGACAGCACCCTAAATAACGCTTGTCAGACGTACGGTGCTTAGTATGAGGATCAAAACGTGGGAACTGGCAAGTAAATCTATAAATCTCGTTTTCTTCGTTTAAAAATGTCATTCAATCTGGATTATGGCCTGGGTGCTCTGACGCAACTGGAGATATTTGTGAGTGCTAAAGTGAGGCTGAAAAATGTGTGTCTCGAGTGGTCTTTATCATGCCAGGATGACAGTGGTTCTGAGGCTCTTCCTCCACTGGATTCTGAGAGTGAGGCGTGAGAACCACTTCCCCTGGTGAGGGAGATTTGGGTAGCAACGCGCAGGAGTCCGTCCCCACTCCACCAGGCACCTGTCTATTGTGGCTCTCTGAACTCCAAAAAGTTCAAGGATGTTTTTTATGATGAGCTACATTTTTAATTGATGGCTGTAATTAACACTTGCATTAATTCTGCAAGTGAAATCAAAGGAGATGTAGGCTACCTCAGGGCACGGATTCCAGTTGAGGTATGATGTGAAATGCAAATGGACAGGTACAGTAACCAAAGAAATAGATGTAAGACATCCAGACTAAAGGTCTTTTGAAGCAATGACAGGATGACGGATGAGCGAGCATGGCTTTTCACAGAAGGATTATATTTCCAGATCCTGGAGGCTGGGATGAGCCTGTCTGCAAAGCTGGCCATTCCAAGCCCACTAGCCACGAGACTGTCTGTTTTTAACCAGGACTCACATTTTTCGACTTCACTTTGCCACTCACAATTATCTCCAGAAGTGTCAGAGCACCCAGACCATATTTCAGATTGAAGGACATTTTTTAAATGAGAAAAATGAGATTTATGCACATTTATAAGTTCAAAAACATTTCTTCAATTCTATGCTGTCAAATATAAGAGCCACTAGACCCGTGTGGGCATTTAAATTTAAATTAAGTGAAATTAACGGAATGAAAATATTCGGTTTCTCTGTCCCAAGAGTCACAGAAGTGCTCCATTGCCCCATGCTTCTGGTGGCTCCTGTGTTGGAAAGGGCAGGTAGAGAACCTTTCCAGCGTTGCAGAAAGTTCTGCTGCACAGCTAAAGCTGCCCTTTTTACTTCTACTCAGCATAAAATGGACCTTTGCCAACACAGGGGAGAGTTTCACACATGTAAATACTACTATCGCCTTTTTATTCCTGTGTACACTCCTGTGTAGACATACAGGAGACCTGGTCAGCTACCCTCACTGACCTGATATCCATGCACCACTGGGCAGTCAGTGGACTGCACGTCTGTGTGCACATGGGAGGTGGGATTAATAACAAGAGGCCCTCAGGACGACACCCCCCTCAGCCCTGACACCCATGAGCCTGGCAAAGCCACAGAGGGCTGTCATGTTTATCCATCTCCAGAGACTGATTTTGCATGTAGCTTCAAAATCCCTTTTGGTAAGACCCCTTAGCAGAGACGAAACAAAACGCAGCCACAGTTGAAAGTATTAGATTGTTGCAAAAGTAATTGTGGTTTGCCATTTGAGTTCATTGCAAAAACTGCAATTAGTTTTGCACCAACCTAATAAATGTTTCCCAAACAAGACCAATTTTTCCATTACCTCTGTCAATGGAAATGCATGGAAATCATGAAGCCCTGAACTTGGCCTTGGGAGCCAAAACTCAGCTTGGTTCCAATGCTGCCCTAGAGGTTTGTTATTCAATAGGGCTCTGGATGTGTACTGAACCATCCAAGGATCCATTTTCTCAGCTCTAAGATCAAGCAAATAACTGCTCAAAAGAAAGGCTGGCTGAGGAGAGGCTGTTGTTTCAGGAGAGGGGCTTGGGGAGCTGCTCACTCAGCACGCAGAGAGCCAGCCCCACTCTCCCCATGCTGAGCTCTGATGGACGGCAGCCATGTGTCTGCTCACCTGTTTTCTCTCTCTCTTCTCCGTTGCTGATAAAACTTATGTTGAAGTGGCCGAGTTTCACAGCGAGGTCATTAGAAGGGCTGGCCTGTGGCTGGTTTCCTGGGCTGTGTTGACCGTGCAGCTGCGCAGTACCTGAGAATTTCCGGAATCACAGACACATTCGCTTTCTACTGCTGCTTTAATCAATGACCAGAAATGCAGTGGCTTGAAAAGCACGTATTTATTCTCATTGTGGAGTCCAGGAGTCTGACATGGTCTCACTGGGCTCAAATCAGGGTGTCCAAAGGGCTACATTCCTTTCGGGAGGCCCTGAGTGAGGGTCTGCTTTCCTGCCCCTCCCAGCTGCTGGAAGCCGCCTGCATCCCATGGTTGGAGATCCCTTCCTGTACCTCCACAGCCAGTCTTGGCAGGCCAAGTCCCACATCGTATCTCTCAGACTCTGCTTCCATGCATGACACATTTCTTTCTCTGTGAGCCTCCTGCCTTCCTCTTCTCCATTTAAGGAGCCTGGGATGACTCTGGACCCGCACGGATAGTGCTCTGTAATCTCCCTATTATAAGGTCAGCTGACTAGCAGCCTTCATTCCTGTTTGCCACGTAACCTCACGTGTTCACTGGTTTGGGAAATTAGAATATAGACATCTTTGGCGCCCATGATTCTGCTGATCACTAATGAGAATAAGGTAATAAAAGGCAAGCACATATCCCTGTGTTTCCCTTTAGGGAGTGTAGCTTTCATATGGGAAAGGAGGAATTCTCAAGGTATTTCATCTTGATTTTCCATTGTCTCCTTTCGTTAGGGAGGAAGGTTGGCAAGTGAACCTACCGAGCCCTGATCACACGCTGCCCCCTTCTCGTCTCGGCCACACATCAAGATGACACCTGTCCCAGAACTTGTCTTTCAGCCAGGCTCAAAAGCAGCCAGAGCCAAGTTGGGGGTTGCGGGTTCTTCCCCTTGGTGTTCTATCTGGGTGTTTCTGGTTTAGTGATCAGAGGAGGCTATGATTTATTCCTCTCCTAAGGTATCTTTTGGATCCTCTTGCTTTTCTTTTTCTGCTCCTTGGGAAGGGCACTCTCTATGTGGTGCTTTGTTTATTAATTTATTCCTTAGCACGGAATCTTCTGTAACAATTACATCATGGCTGATGACAAATAGCATTTGTCTAATGATACTAGTTTTCCAGTATGATAGTTAAGGGGATTATTTAATGAGGCTGAAGTCAATGTTACTTAACATTGCATTACTTAACATAACATTATAGCATTATTTAATAAAACAAATTTTTAAGATGATGCCGGGGAATTAGGTGCATGGCTCTCATTATTGTTCATGGTTGTTGCATTCTTAATTCCCTGCTCACTGCGCTGAAATCTCAGCTCCAACTCCTCCTTCTATGGAAATGAGCTCACGAGCATCTGCACAGAACATGCCGGCTGCAGGTGTAAATAACTGCAGTGATGTCTCTTCGTGTATGCAGAAATTAGCCCTGACCCCAATAGAGGGAACGCTTGCATATGGATTCAGTTTGACAATTAGTGGCATGCAAGGGTCATTACCAAGGAAATGAGGTAAACATTTAATTAGTTTTTATTGACTTTCACACTCAGGATGTAAATCTTGGGAATAGGTAGGACGCATTGCCTGCCGGGGTCTTGGTTCTGGGATGTACTCATTTTAACCAAGATTTATTCCTTTGGTGGCTGTGAGAGAATGGACACATCTGGGGGCAGTGCTGGAAGATGACTCCTGGATAACTGGGGCACCGGGAAGCACACAGGGCTCTCTCTGACAGCCCACAGGGCCCGTGTCCAACTCTGGGGTGGGAAGTAGTGATGTCACCTGGAGAACTGGCTCTTCGGAATTTGGACATTTGGGGGGGGGGGTGCGTGACTAGATCAGAGGACAGTCACTCCAAAACCCTCTTAATCTGAGCACACAGCCTGGCCGTGGCACGTTGATGAGTTGCCTGACAACCAAGATGAGCTCTACGAGGGCAGAGGGAAGGCTCACTGTCGGTTCCTCTATTTGTCACGGTCCCTAGAACATAGTAAGTGCTAAAAAATATTTGTCAAATTTCTGCCCAGGACAGATTTCAAAAGATTGACTTTTTGATATGGAAGTGGATGCTCCAGACCCTTCTGCCGGTAGGTGGTGGAAGACCTACCTAACCCTGGGTTGAGCAAAACAGGGAATGCATTAGCTCCCATGTAATTGAGAAGCCCAGGGCAATGGACTTCAGGCATGGCTGGATCCAGGTGCTCACATCACTTCTGTCAGAATTTGCTCCCTCTTTCTCATTGCTTTGCTTTCTCTCTGATGGCTGAATTCTCAGGTGTGTGTTCCCCTCATGGTGGCAAGATGGCCCCCAGTGGTCTAGGCTGATCCAATTGGAAACCCAAGAGAGAGGCCTCTCTCTCAGTAGGTTCCAGCCAAAGCCCTTTGATTGTGTCTCATTGGTTGGTCTAGCACCATAAGCTAGTAACTGTGGCTGGGGGGAAGGGATATGCAGTCCTTTCTTGGCCTGGGTCTGAGATCAACCCCACCTGAGCATGTGGATGCAGGGTGGGGCAAGGAGCTGCCCAGTGGAAACATGGCACCTGGGTAATGAGCAGCAGGAAGCAGGGGAGTCACCTTCTTCTGTGGGTCACTGGTAAAGGTGTGGTAGTGGTGAACTAAAAGCCAGGAAGCCTGAGTTCAGTAAAGGTTTGCCACTTGCAGTCTTGTGGTTTTTGTTAAATATCTCCATTTTGATGAAGCTAATGGCATCTGCTCTGCCCATCTCACTGGACTTTTGTGAGGAATTAGTAGGATGAGAAGACCGTGTTTTGTCACTGTCTGCAGTGACACAGCTTAGGCAAAATGCACTCAGATCTTGAGTTGTTCTATAAATGCGGAGCACTGCATTATATTTAAATCTCAGCTAAGCGGTGAATTTTTTGGTGTGAGCATGTTCCGTGCAATATTTGGAGACATACTTACATTTAAAAATTGTTTCTTGCATGGGACCTACATACACCAAGAAATTATTTATCTACCGTCACATTGAACTGGATGTCATGTTTTTCTTTTCCGCTAATCCTGGGAACCCTACCGCGGTTGTCACATAAGACCAGCCTATTTCACTCTAATGTAGATTGCTCATCTGTCTTCTTTCTTCTGTAGGTGCCAGGGAGGGTGGTTTTCTCCGCACTGGAAGCCCAGCTGCGAAGCTGGCCAGCCAGGCTCAGGGAGCCACAAAGAAGTCCCTCTGACACTCAGCCTGAGCAGAGAGAGAGAGGCTTCCACGCAGCACAGGCCCAAAGATGAGTCATTTTCCACATGGAAAGGTCAAGAGGATGCTAATTAAATATATTCAGCCATGAAGGAAATGAAGGAAGGGAGAAGAGATTGTTCTCCAAATCCCAGTTCCCAAATTCAGGAGGAATTTTTGTACAATATAAAGACAATCACCTGAGACTCGATAAAGGAAGCGTGATTTCATGCGACTGGAATTACACAGAGCACATAAGGAATTCCAGCTCCCTCCTGTGTTTGTGGCTATTTGCTGGGTGTTTTGCATGTGCCCAGTGTGGCTGGTCCTAGAGATGTGGACCTGCGTCTACATCTACACCTGTACCTGTATTTACACCTGCATCTACACCTGAACCTATGTCTGTACCTGTGCCTGCACCCACACCTGTACCTGTGCCTGCCCGTGCCTGTATCTGTGCCTCCGCCCACACCTGTACCTGTGCCTGTGCCCATGCCTGTACCTGCGCTCACACCTGCACCTGTGCCTGCGCTCACACCTGTACCTCTGCCTGCGCCCACCCTGTACCTGTGCCTGCGCCCACACCTGTGCCTGCGCCCACACCTGTACCTGTGCCTGCGCCCACACCTGTACCTGTGCCTGCGCCCACACTTGTACCTGTGCCTGTGCCCACACCTGTACTTGTGCCTGTGCCCACCCTGTACCTGTGCCTGTGCCCACACCTGTACCTGTATTTACACCTGCATCTACACTTGAACCTATGTCTGTACCTGTGCCTGTACCCACACCTGTACCTGTGCCTGCCCACGCCTGTGTCTGTGCCTCCGCCCACACCTGTACCTGTGCCTGCGCCCATGCCTGTACCGGTGCTCACACCTGCACCTGTGCCTGCGCCCACACCTGTACCTGTGCCTGCGCCCACCCTGTACCTGTGCCTGCGCCCACACCTGTACCTGTGCCTGCGCCCACACCTGTACCTGTGCCTGCGCCCACCCTGTACCTGTGCCTGCGCCCACACCTGTACCTGTGCCTGTGCCCACACCTGTACCTGTGCCCACCCTGTACCTGTGCCCACACCTGTACCTGTGCCCACCCTGTACCTGTGCCCACACCTGTACCTGTGCCTGCGCCCACACCTGTACCTACACCTATACTTGCAGTTACAGCTACATCCCACCTGCATCTGTACCTGTCTCTGCACCCACACCTGTACCCGTGCCTGTGCCTGCGCCCACACCTGCACCTGTGCCTACACTCATACCTGTACCTACACCCATACCTGCAGCTATGCCATCTATATATGGACAGATAGATATCAAACTGTATACATGTTAAAGATGTGACTTTCCAAAGTGAATACATACATGAAACCATGTCCAGACCCAGATGGAGAACATGACCCAGAAGCCTGTCTTCTGTTGAGGTGACATTTAACTTGGATATTGAAGCATGGATAGAAACGAGCCACTGAGAGTGGAGACATGTGTGGTGGAGAAGTGAAGAAATAAGTGAACCTGAAAGCAGTTAGGTGACTTGATGAAGGCCAGGCCCTAATTCTAATGCAGTCAGTGGCTGATTCCCAAGGTGATGCACCCCACTGCTACACTGTGCTCTGTCAGCTGGGATTAGGGGTGGCTGCTAATAAGAGGCACAGCCCTCTCCCACCCTAATGCAGTGGCTTAAATGAGATTAATGTTGATCTCTCCCGGGTAGAAGAAGCCTGGTGAAAGGCAGCCAGGACATGGCAGAAAATAGCAGTTCCAAAGCGTCATGTGAGATTTCGGCTCCTTTTTTGCCCAGGCATCTAGTGCAGGGGTGCCATCTTCAGGATCAGCTCATGATCCTGGGGGCACTGCTGGCATCACAGCCTAGCTGGAAGAAGGGAGGATGGCACAAAGCGGTGTTTGGCTGTGGCTTTCAGCTTTTTTCCAAGTCCCATGTGATTCCTTTTGCTCATATCCCTTTAGAGAGGACATAGCCAGATGACCAGGTGACAGTCTGTGGCTATGAATGTCAGGATGCTCCCAGGGAGGACGTGGAGAGTGGCCGAGGGACCCATGCTACACATCCCATCTCTTTCATTTCTGAGGAGGAAATTCTGACATAATAGATCAGGCAAGTGGCAAGGATTCTGGAACGAGCGACAGTCATCTAAGTGAGAGTTGATATTTGCATAGCAATGGTGGGGCTAGAGAGGGTAACACGGTGCACAAGACATTTCTGGGGCAGATTTGGCAGAATTTGGTGACCAGAGGTACCGGGTGGCAGAGAAAGACGTGATGTGTTTACATGTGGGAGACAGGGTGGGTGGTGAGGCCTTTAGTTGGAAGTGAAGTGAAGGAGTTTGAAAGGTCTGCAGGGCTTTGAGGTGATGGTGGAGCAGGGAGTCATGAACAGCGGAGGTCAGGAGACCGTCTAGAATGGGAGAGAGCAACTTGGGAGTTGACAGTGCATCAGTGATTCCTGAAACGGCTGCAGGGGTGAAGTCCTTCAAGGAGACAGAGGCTGGAAGAGGATCATGGGGGCACCAGGGAAGGACCATGGCAAGGACCGCTATCTAAGAGGCCAGTAGAATCCCACCAGACAAGCACAGAGTGGAGCCAGGGAGAGCCCAGCCGTAGAAGTCCAGGAGCAGAGGGTTTCATAAAGGGGCAAGATGCTGAGGTACACAAACCTTTCCCCACCAAAAGGAATCAGGGTTCCACAGGACCCCATAGGTACAAGGGCTGGGACCAAGAGAACATGAGGAGATGGGAACGTCCTGATATGCCAAAGATAAAAAAGGGTCTAAAGTTGTTAGAAACAGAGCAGAAAAACTCCAGAGCCAGCTCAACAGGGGCTCCCGCTGGCCAGGGCTCAGAGAAATTTTAGCATCAAAGTAAAAGCTATTGGAATAGGTCATATGCTATCAAATAAGAAAAAAAGAGAAAGGAATCCATGAGTCTGCACTCAGATAAACAAACAAACAAACATTTAAAAAAACCTAGGCTATATGGGAAAGCTCTTTTTTTACAGAAGAAACACCAACAGATAAATGTAGAGGAAAAAAGACATTGCAAATCACCCCTTACAGCCACCACAATAATTACTGATTCGGGCAAAAATCTGCAATGGATGTGAAAATCATTGCATGGAAGATGACGCTGGAGAGGATATCCACGTCGCCTCAAAGTCTAGCGCCATAAATTATGATTAATTACTAAGGCAAAATACAACTTAACAAAAGAGAAATGTCAGAAACAACCTCAACTGAGTGATCACACTTAACATGACGAAGAATGGGGCAAGGTGGCTTCCTGGATCCTCTAAGGGGTGCACTGGGAAGGGCATGTCCTGTGGAGCATTCCAACCGGGAATGATGATCGCAAACCACAGCACCAGGAAGAGATCAGAGTAACACACCCGAGGAACTGTCTACAAAATAACTGCCCGGGACTCACCACCAGATCCTTCCCAGGAAAGACAAACATGAAAATAAAGCAGGAGAACTGTGCCAGATTACAGGGGATTAAGGGAATCTTGAAACTGAAGGCAATTTGTCATCTTTCATTGCTCCTGGAGATTTTCCTAGAATAAAAAATAAAACTGTTGTAACAGGTGTTATTGGGGCAACTGGAGAAATTTGATTTTATTTTACTCTAATTTATTTTAGATCGTAAAATTATATAATTGTTGCACCTCCTGTGTATGACAACAGCACTGTAGCTGTCTTTGTTCTCAGGACGTACGTGTTGGCATATTTAGTAGGGAAGTGTCCTTATGGCTGCACCATTCACATGGTTCAGTAAAACAGAATAGACCACAAAACCACCTGGATGAATCTCTGTGAGTACGTGTGTCTGTGTGTGTGTGTCTTGGTGTATGCTCATTATACTTGCCTTGCAACTAATGTATAGGTCTGAAACTTCTCAAAATAACAAGTTGTGTGAATAGAAGGGGCAGAGGTACCCACTGTCCAATACTGCAGATGTGTTTGTGAATCTGTGTGGATCTACACATGCAACCCACGCACATAACCGCCCTGATATGTGAGCCGGTCCTATGGAAATGAGGACACATTCTCATGAAGATGCATGCTGATGGCTCTTTTTGTGTCAAAAACAAACAGTCCAGAAACAAACTGACTATCCATCCATCAATGATTTTTAAAGTGGGCCATTTATAATGTGGAATTTTATGCAGCTATTAAAAAGAATGCCTTCTGGCAGAATGATGGGCTGGATGTAACAAACTCCCCTCACCGAAAGCAGCCAAAAATGCAAGGTTAAACACACACACACACAAATGCAGGACGTGCCAGCAAGAAAGTAAGCCGCACTTGGAAGCCAGCAACTGCTCGTTACTGGGAACCCAAGGAGGTGACAAGCACAGGAAGGCTGGCTGTGCTTTGAGGGCATTTGACACCTGAGGGCATGTGAGCTTCAGTTCTGAGCCTGCAGGGGGTCAGGGGAGAGACAGGGAAAAGCTCAACATCTGTCCAAGGTGGTCAGTCCAACAGGAGCTCTTCCCAAGTAAAGCTAGGTCCCCAAAAGGCTACAACCTTACTGTAAGGTGAGGTGGAAATAAACCCACCCCTCAGGGGACTGCACGGCCAACTGCCTGTCTCAAATCTTGAGGAAGATTTGAGAGGGAAAAATCTACCCTGAAAGTTTATAACCTGAGAAATCAGCTTTATGGACTGAATTTACATGAACACCAAGTCTAAAACCGCAAATTAAGAATTTAGTTTAAAGTAGTCCTGGCTGGTAATGTCCTGGGAATCCTGCAGAAGCAAAGGGAGATAATTCCACTTCCAATACGGATGTCAGGGAATTCCCACAGAGGAAGCTCCAAGTAAATAAAACTCATGCAAAAATTATAAACTCACAGCAAAACTACGCACCGTGAAGGAGAACTACGGGAAACAACAGATGGTTTAATAACTACGTAAAATGTTTGATATTAGCATTATCAGGTGTAAAACAGAAAAGAGATATGTTTAGTTGGTTTAAGTAAATAAAGAAAATGATTGAAAATGTGAGAAAAGTGCGAGAGAATATGAAACTATCCAGCAAATTATGAAAAGAGCCAATTACAAGTGTAAAAAACCCCACAAAGATGAGGATGAGAATGAAAACTCAACAGATGGGCTTAACAGCAGATCACACACAGATAAAAGAGAATTAGTTTACTGAAATATGTATCTGAGAACATCATCCAAAACGCAGCCCAGAAAGATGAAAAAATGAAAAAAAAAAAAAAAAAAAAAACACGAGAAGAATACTGCCATGAGGCATGGACTGAAAAAATGCAATGTATCCACTGAGACTTCCAGAATAGGGGGCACAGGTAATAGGAACAGTATGTGAAGATACAGTGGCTAGAATTTTCCAGAACTGATGGAAGACACTAGTTCACAGATTCAGAAAGTGCAATTAATCTTAAACAAGACAACAAAGAAACAAACACACATTTAGACATATTTTAGTGAAAAACGCAGAAAACTAGAGAAGAGACCATCTTCAAGAAACCAAAGAGAAAAGGCAGGTTGCTTAAATTCTCAGACAATTAGGCACCATTAACTGGCTTCTCAATAGCAACTACATGTATTCTCTACATTTTTTTTTTTTTTTTTTGAGATGGAGTCTAGCTCTGTCACACAGGCTGGAGTGCAGTGGCGTGATCTCTGCTCACTGCAACCTCTGCCTCCCAGGTTTAAGCAATTCTCTTACCTTAGCCTCCTGTGTAGCTGGGATTACAGGCATGCACTATGACTCTCAGCTAATTTTTGTATTTTTAGTAGAGATGGGGTTTCACCATGTTGGCCAGGCTGGTCTCAAACTCCTGCCTCGGCCTCCCAAAGTTCTGGGATTACAGGTGTGTGCCACCACACCCAGCCTTACAGTTTCCTCGTCTTTAACGATCACAGGTGTGCCTTTCACTTTATTTGTTTGATCTTCATTGAATTGGTCACTGCATATGATGTGAGTTTGAGTTATAATGTTTTGTTTTTGCAGGAAACCCCAATTTTTCAGCACCATTTACTGACATCACTCTCCCCACCCTCTGCTCTGCCATGCCAGCTGGGTCACGAAGGAGGTTTCCAGGTATGTCTGGGAGTGGTTCTGGGTGCTCTCATCTGTCCCATTGGCCTCCTACCTTATTCTTCATGCTTTTAATTACCGTCATTCTGCTGTTTGGCAGAAACAGTCTGCCACCCTTGGTTCTCCTTCCACAGCAGACTGGCTCTTCTTGTCTCTTTCCATGTTGGTTGAAATATTAGAATGAATGATTTTGTCAGGTTACATACATGCGAACACATACAGGAAATATTAGGGTTTTGATTGGAATAGCTGGGATTTCACTGAATCTATATATCAATTTGAAAAGAACTGACAGGTTTTTAAAATATTGAATTTTCAGACCCATTAATAGAACATATCTTTCCAGTGATTTGATTTTTTTACTATATTAATAAAATTTTATGATTTTATCCCACAGAAGTGTTGCAGAGCTCTCATTAGATTTATCCCTAGGCTTTTAATGTTTTGGTGCCTTTGTAATAAATGTAAATTTTCATATCTGTTTGCCACTGGTATATTGAAAAAAATAGTTACTATTTGAAAAAGATAATACTTGCACACACATGTTTATAGCAGCACATTCACAACTGCAAAATTGTGGAACCAACCCAAATGCCCATCAATCAACAAGCGGATAAAGAAACTGTGAGATGTACATATATGTGATGGAATACGTTGCAGCCATAAAAAGGGATGAATTAACAGCATTGCAGTGACCTGGATGAGTTGGAGACCATTATTCCAAGTGAAGTAACTCAGGAATGGAAAACCAAACATCGTATGTTCTCGCTGATATGTGGGAGCTAAGCTATTAAGACACAAAGGCATAAGAATGATACAATGGACTATGGGGACTTGGGGGGAAGAGTGGGAGGAGGCGAGGGATAAAAGACTACAAATAGGGTGCTGTGTATACTGCTCGGGTGACGGGTGCACCAAAGCCTCCCAAATCACCACAAAGAACTTACTCATTAACCAAATACCACCTATACCCCAGTAACTTAGGAAAATTTTTTTTTAATGTTGTAGAGGTATATATTTTTGTAGATATCTTAATAAGCTCTCCTATTAATTCTAACTGCTAATCTGGGAATTTACTTACAATTATTGACAGTTTAGCTTGCTTTCAAAACTTTCTTACATATTTTTTTTCTGCTCCTGTTCATTCTTTCTGATAGATGCTAATTTTCTATTTTATTTATTTTATTAACTTCTGCTCTTACTTGTATTATTTCTTTTTTCCTTCTACTGAATTTTAGTTGGATCTTTAATTTGTAGATAATATGGACATACAGTTTATTAATTTTCAACCTGTTTTCTCTTCTAAGAAAAGCATTTAAGACTGAAATGTCCTTGGGATGTCACTGAAGCTGCATCCCACAAGTTTTGCCAAGCAGGATCTTTGTCTCTGTATAGTTCTAAATATTTTCTAATTTTCATCAAGATTTATTTTTTGACCCATAAATGAGTTATAAATATGTTTTCCAAAATATACATATTATGATGTTTTTAGTTGCTTTTGAAAATTATCGCTTTCCATTTTTATTGCACTGAGGTCAGATAATAGGATCTGTGTAATACCTATCCTTTGCAATCTTGAGATTTGCTTATGGCCCAGTGTGCTTGCATTTTTATAAATATTTTATGTGACCTGAAAAGAATGTATGTTCTATGATTCCTGAATGTAGTGTGTGCAGCAGGGAGGCACACTGAACTCACAGAAATATGGATGATAGAATTTTTTCTGTGGACTAGGATGTAAAAAATGAAACAAAGCATCTTTAAAACCCATCAGACTTGCACACACTCTAACAACACCATGAAACTGTTAACCTGGAGTGCTGGTGGGGACGTGGCACAGCTGAAATGCTGCTGGAGGCACGTCAACATACACCAGTGTTTTGAAGGAGGTGGTTTTACTTACCGGCTTTGGGGGCAGACATACCCCTGGCCTTGCGATCTCACTCCCAGTCCTTCATCCTAGAGATACTGCCTCCACTTGCAGTGTCAGGAGGCATGGACAAGCCAGTTCCCGGCAGCCTCAGGTATCAGAGCAAAACAAAAAAAGCGAAAACCACTCACATCCGTTGATGACGGGATGGAGAAGCTAGGGGTGGTGTTTGTACACAACGCCGGACAACGCTGAAACAGAGACGCACGGCTTCACCAGGGGTGTGTGCGTACACAACGCCGGACAACGCTGAAACGGAGACGCACGGCTTCACCAGGGGTGTGTGCGTACACAACGCTGGACAACGCTGATACGGAGACGCACGGCTTCACCAGGGGTGTGTGCGTACACAACGCTGGACAACGCTGATACGGAGACACACGGCTTCACCAGGGGTGGTGTGCGTACACAACGCCGGACAACGCTGAAATGGAGACGCATGGCTTCACCAGGGGTG
>PVKV010014604.1:0-35374 GCA_004027835.1 Alouatta palliata
TTTTTTTTTTTTTTTTTTGTAGATGGAGTTTCACTCTTGTTGGCCAGGCTGGAGTGCAATGGTGCAATCTCGGCTCATAGCAACCTCTGCCTCCCAGGTTCAAGCGATTCTCATGCTTCAGCCTCATGAGTAGATGGGATTACAGGCATGCGCCACCACGTCTGGCTAATTTTGTATTTTTAGTAGAGACAGGGTTTCTCCACGTTGGTCAGGCTGATCACAAACTCCTGACCTCAGGTGATCTGTCTGTCTCGGTCTCCCAAAGTGCTGGGATTCCTGGTGCAGCTTTATTTCTAAAACATTATTTATAAATAAACTTCATTTACAAAAATAGGGGATAGGGCCAGATTTGGCCTATGAATCATAGTTTGCCAATTCCTGCTCTGGAAGAACATTCTTCTGTCATTGAAAAATACATCATTGAGAATGCAAGAGACTTCTGATACTGAAAACTCAAGTACGTAAAATGAAAGAATAATTAATCAGCAGAAGAAAATAAGAGGCCTCTAGAAAATGCAGAAATTGAGCTAATACGTACCTGAAAGGTAGTTTTGACCTGTTGGGAGAGGCTAGTGATTCTATAAGAACTAAGAAACAACCAATACATAAACAAGTAAATACAGAAGAGCAACCATGTATTTCAGGTGTGAAGAATGTGATTCTTCCAGGCAGGCCTGAAACAATGGATTGTGGGATGCCACAAGCTACATTCCCTGTAGACTTGTGAGTCAATAACTCATAGTACTTTATCAAGAAATTGTTCATCTGCCATTTTCTTCTGGAGGGTGTTTCTTCTAGAAAGATATAAAGAAAACAAATGACAGCATAACAGTTTTCTAAAACTTTAAGACTACCTTAAAATCAATAACAATTGTCAAATGTGAACAAAAAATCAAAGCAACAAAGACTTTTTGGGGGAGTGAAGATCGAGATGCAAAAGAAACATCTCCTCTGAAGAAGGAACTGCATAAAGTTTCCAACTAGAATCTTTTCAAAAATGAATAAAACAGCAAGTGAAATGCTGGAAGGAAGGGTGCTTGTTTTGGGAAAACTAGGAATTGTAAAACACAAAAGAAAACAAATGAATGAAACAAAATCAAACAACCAGAACAAGGTGTTGGAAGGCAAAAGGTCGATAAAAATATCACAAATATTTTCGAGGAATTTTTTGAAACTTTCCAAATGAATAAAAGCCTTTGTGAAGCCAAATTCAGCAAAGAGAAGATGAAGTCTGACCTCTGAAGGTTAAAGAGAAAGATCAAGACCCGAGAAGAGCATGGAGCAGTACCACAGGAAGCAGAAAACTGGATGAACAGAATACTTGGCTGAGAGAACTAATCAAATTACAGTTTATTATAAAATTTGGAAAGACCTAGAGGAAGCTTGTTTTTTTACCACACACAAAAAAGAATTTGACGTTTTGAATAATTGCATTGGGCAGCTGAAATAACTGGCAAATCACCAGAGTGAGAAGACAAAATAAATCAAAGATGACAGATGATATATATCTCCTGGACAGAATCTTCGTTAACAATAGTTAGAGAAGATTGAGGCCATTTCCCATCCAAGCTGAAGGATGAGGTGTCAACCAAGCAGGGACTGGAAGAACAAATAAAGAAAGTGAGTTTTGCTCACTGCGTTCAGCAAAGCTCTCCTGGAAAATGAATGCAAAACCTCGCAGCACAGTGTAGAAATCCTGAAGGAACATGCTTCTGTAAAAGCAGCTGATTTCGGAAGAGAGTACATGGGAAAAGAGCAAAGGCAATCAGCTTCAAAGGAGATACAAATTATAGAAGCAGAGAATTCTAGAAACAGAGGAAGAATTACAGAAATTAACAGCATCCGTATGCAATTCATAAGAAAGCCCACCACTGTTTAAGATAACAAATAATACCAATGCATAAAAAGAGAAATACTTCAAAAACTAGAGACTAAAACTCAATCCAGGAATATGTAATCATGAAAAATCCCCTCTGCAACTAATATTCTAACTCGAGGGACAAACTACATTGTGCATTAGAATCACCAAGAGGGCTAGATGAAACAAGGATGGTTGGGCCCCATTTCCATGTTTCTGATTCAATAGATCTAGGGTGAGTTCTGAAATTTTTAAAGAAATTCTCAGCCGGGCGCAGTAACTCACACCTGTAATCCCAGCACTTTGGAAGTCCAGGGCGGGCAGATCATGAGGTCAGGAGATCAAGACCATCCTGGCCAACATGGTGAAACCCTGCCTCTACTAAAAAAAAAAAAAACCCGGATGTGGTGGCACGCACCTGTAGTCCCAGCTACTCGGGAGACTGAGGCAAGGGAATTGATTGAACCCGGGAGGCGGAGGTTGCAGTGAGCTGAGATCATGCCACTGCACTCCAGTCTGGTGACAGAGCAAGACTCTGCCTCAAAAATAAAAAATAAAAAAAGAAAAGAAAAGAAAAAAGAAATTCTCTGGTGATGCTTATGCTGCTGGTCTAAGAACCACATTTTGTGAACCACTGCTCTAAAACAATCCTGGTGACATATTATAATTACCTGGGTCCATTGTAGACCTATTCAATCAGAATCTCTGTGGGTAGGGATGAGATATGGATACTTTTTGAAATATTTCATGTGATTACAACACAGCCAGGGTTAAGAACCACTGCAGTCAGCCAAAGACGGTTCTTTCAACCAGTACGCTGAAATTGGAAACATGTTTGCTGTCATCCCTACTGATGACATAATCACCTTTGATGTCCTTCTTTTCTCTTAATGGAGGAAATTTATCTAGAAATGAACACGTCCAGTGTATGGTCCTCCACCTAGTCTTAGAGAATCATCTGATTTGTCAGTGAAATAGTAGCTGCCTCTGATTTGGGTTCTGGTGAAGCTTCATTAAGAAACTCAAGGAGCCACTTAGAGGATAGATCATAGGTTGAATTCCAGCGCCAAGTTCCCTACCTCCTTATCCATTCTTTCCCTCTTTCCCAGGCATGGCGAGATCTCACCAACAGGAGGATGCACATCACCTTCTGGCCTATTTGAACCTCTTCCCAAAGCCCTGGGAACTCATCTGTTTTCACTCTTCCTTCCACCCCTGGTTTTTGCTGTGTGTTTATTTCTAGACCTAAGTAAATTACCTTGGCTTTCACCTGGAATAAACAGCTTGCCTTTGACTCATGTGAGAATGGACTTGAGCACCCAAAGTTTAGATATTCAGACTCTCCTGGCTCAAGAAAGTGCATTTTGTCTGGTCTTGGATCAGTATCTCTAACTTCAATCCCCAGACAAAATCCATGTAGCTTTTCATCTTTACCTTTGCAAGATCCTTTTCAGCTTTGGGTTTATTAGCATTGCTACCACGCGTGTGAGCGCACACATGCACACACACAGCACATGCATCCACATCTCACAGAAGTGCAAAGGACAATTCATAGGGCTCCATCAAGCTTTCTCATTTACGACAATAGATGATTTGAACATTTCACTTGATTCGAAATCCCATATTTTTTCACTTTTCTTGATGTAAAATGTATAAATAGAGGAATGCCTAGCTTTTAAATATAAAAGTAGATGAATTTTGACAAATGTAACATTACCCAAATAGAACCTTTTTGTCATCTTAAAAAGTTCTCTTATGCCTCATTGCGGTCAATTCAGTAAGCAACCTCTGTTCTGATTTCTATCACCATATAATAATTTTGCCTGTTCTTGAACTTCATAGAAATGAAATAACACACTAAGTACCTGTTTGTGTCTATCTTTCTTTGCTCAGCATAATGATTGTGAGATTCACCACGCCGTGTGTCTCAGTAGTTCATCCTTCTGTATTGCTGAGTAGTATATCATTATGTGAATATAACATAATTAATCCATTTTCTTGTTGAGGGACATTCAGGTTATTATCAGGTTCTGGCTGTTATCAATAAAGCTGATATGAAAACTCTTCCACAGGTCTTTTTGCTGACACATGTTTTCATTTAAAAAAAAAAAAAAAAAGTAGGGGGTGGGGGGGTGGGGGGAGAAAGCTCAGCGCAAGAAGGCTCGCTGCACTCAAGCCAACAGGCTCCGCCCAAAGCCAGCGACTGCCTGGGCAGGAGGAGCCAGCAGCACAAGCCGAAAGCAGAGAGCAGCACCTTGGCAGGGCCAGCACAGCAGCTGTCCCAAGACACGCCGCCGCGCTCTGGCTCAAGTGTCCCACAGTGAAATTTCATGTATTCTTTGTATACAAGACATACCTCTGCAAATAGTAATTAACATCTCACTAATGACCCGGACGTGATACTCACCACATTAGATATATTTTTTTCCAGGAGCATCAGACTGTAAATGTTTTAACTTTACAAAATATTTTTTCTTTTTCTTTTTTAATGGATTGTACCATTTTATACCCCTAGACAGCAATGTATGAGAATTTTAGTAGCTCTCCATATATTCTCACTAACATTTAGTGTGGTTACTCTGTTGGTCTGGCTTTTTCTTTTTCGTTTTAACCACTCTAGCAGGTTTGAAGTGGTAAGCTTTACTATTTTTGCAGAATTTAAAAATGTATGCTGACCTGAAATTGTCCATATTTGAGCTGCGAGAATTAATTTTGAGGTTCATATTTAGTGTCTAAAATTTTGCTATAGAGGCATAAGAATGATACAATGGACTTTGGGGACTTGAGGGGAAGAGTGGGAGGAAGGTGAGGGATAAAACTATAAATATGGTGCAGTGTATACTGCTTGGGTTATTGGTGCACCAAAATCTCACAAATCACTAGTAAAGAACTTACTCATATAAGCAAATACCACTGTACCCCAATACGTTATGGAAAAAAATTAAAACTAACTAACTAAATAAAATCTAACAGGGTACTATGCTCAGTGCCTGAGTGATGGGATCAGTCATACCTCAAATCTCAGCATCATGCTGTATACCCAGATAACAAACCTGTGCATGTACCTTCTGAATCTAAAAGTTATGATTATAAAAAAAGTTAGAAAATCTCTTTGATTTGACTAGCTTAAATTTAATTATTTAGATCATGCAATAGTAAGTTATTTACAGTATTAGAGAAATACATAAATGCCTTTTAAATAAAGATAAATGACCAGAAAATGGAGGGAAACTTGGACCGTAGAGTGTAGATGAACTTGATTTAAAGGTAAAACTTGGCACTGAAGACTAAATGAAGGAAGGCTGTGACATTCTAGATCAGTATTTGGTAAACACCTGTTGTTAGACTAACCTGCAAGTTCCACGAGCGTTCATTTATTGCTTCGTCAGCATTAATACACAATGGAATGTTTCCTAATTCGAATAACACTAAAATAGTTTTCATTTGTTTTTGTAATACATACTTTACATTTTCTTTTATTGTTTTTATTAACATTTTTAGTGATATAAATTTAAAATTATTTTTCATAAGTGTTCTGCAGAAAACAATTGCTCAAAGTGAGAAAATCTGGTGTGCATGATCAATAGCAGTGATCCTCCAACTTCAGTGAATGTCAGAACCTAGTAAAAACACAAAAGCTCAGGCCCTTCCCTACTGCAGGAAACCTAGTCAGTTCCTTATTAGTTCTCTGGGTGATTCTGGGTTTAATAACTACTGCTGTAAAGCATGTTCCAGCAGGAGGCTGCGTTGAAAGAAAATAAAATACGGCTCAATTATGGTGTAATGTCAGTAGTGGCCGACAGGTGGAGCACTCGATCACGATGTTAGCGAAATAGGATTATTAGCCTAACAAGCCATTTCCAGAGAAAAAAGTTAACAAGTGGAAATAAAGAGTACAACTATATTTGTAGAATAATTAAAATGACCTTTCTTCTTCAATGTCTTTGAACTTGTGACTGCTAGCAAAACTTCTAGAAAAACATGTAGGAACTTCCTCTCTTGAATCTAACAGTATTTCTTTACTAACAGTATTTCTTTAGACTTTTTTTTAACACCAAAAGTCTGGCTGTATTCTTTCTTAAGAAAAAACTCAGTTGTGTCAAGAGGAAATCATCCAGAAAACGCTCCATGCATTATCCTGCACTTGACTTCACTGAAAGGTCAGAAAGTGGTTCATTATGCTCTAGTTATGGCTCACTAGGGTGATTAGCCGGAAAGGCTCACACAGGGAATTACTCTGAGGATTAAAAGGCTGCCTCTTAGGCCTGGCTTTAATAAAACTGATCAATTGTGGTGATTCTGGCCACAAAGTTATCTTGCTGTGAGTTTACTGAAAAAGTACATACTATTTGGAAGAGCACAGATTATTCTCTGGGCAACAATAGGCAGGGATAAGGACTTCATTCCAACGCCTCAGTCAAAGGGCAGTGATTTTCCAGATCTGTGCTTGCAGGTAGAGTTCAAATGTCCAATTCAACTTGGAATTGTTCCACATGCTCCCATTTTCCAAATAAAGGGCTCGAATAAGCCTGGGAAATGCACTTCATTTATTCACTGATCATGGGAATAAACTTTCGCTCTGCCAGACAGTAAGAGCTGAGAATTAAGATATAAAAGATATCGCTTAGGCTTGGAGAAGGCAGGTGATCATCTTGCTCCTGTAGAGTGACTCTCCTCATCCATGTAACTGATCATCCATGCCTGCCTTTTTCACTGCTCCACCTTTGTGACCTAGCATAATGCTTTGCCCATGGCACTTACATAAATGCTTTCTCAATTACGTAGTTAATATGTTTATAGAAGGTATCCCAGATCTGTAAGAGAGCACAAAGGACAGGTACACAACTCAAATGAGGGTGTGAGTCCTTGAAGATGTTCCCTTGGATTAGTTTCCTTTGACTGGCTATGTTTATAACAATCTTTATATTTGGGGTTTTATAGTAAAGCTGATATTACTATGCCCGTATTCCTTCAACACTCAACTTCTATGTTACAGACAATTTACTGGGAACATCAAACACTCACCACCTGAGGGCTTCTTCCTGGCTTTGGAACACGCTCAAATACTGCCTTAGTTTCCCCAAAGAAGCCCTCAACCAGTGACTTCCAGGAGTTGGTGGATAAGTATCCCAACTTTCTGACTTGCAGCTGAGACAGTTCTGAAGTTGTTCTACACCATCCTTTCGAGTCCTCGGCAAGATAAAGTTTATCTTCTTGCCCACAGTGGTAACTGGTTTGATAACACACACTTTACCAGATTCTTTCCATTCTCTGTCTCACTTCCCTCTTCCCTATTAGTGCTTCCTGGCATTAACTCCCACATTAAAAACTTACACTCAAGTTCTTGTCTTAGGGTCAACTTCTAGGGAAACCCAACCCAAGGGTAGTTATTAGCTATCCTTAGGCAGGTGGATGAGAGGTTGGGAGGTGTTGGGGACATACTACAAACAGAAGCATAAGAGAACTTGAGACTGAATAGTTTACAACTGATGGAACATAAGGCACAAGGGTTGGAAGTTATGCTAATGGATCCTGCATGCTAATCTAAATAATTTGCATTCTTAGATTATGCAAAATCTAAGAATGGAGGCATTGGGGATCCACTGAAATATTTTCTAAACTGAAGAAAGGAAATATGTTATGACCAGCTATAAGGTCCAAGCAAATGTATATGAAGCTTCAAAAGTGAACACACAGTGTGGCATTGATATAAAAACAGACACATAGACCAATGGAGCAGAGCAGACAACCCAGAAATAAAGCCACGTACCTACAGCCATCTGGTCTTCAACAAAGTTGACAAAAATAAGCAATAAGAAAAGACTTTCTATTCAATAGATGGTGCTGGGATAACTGGCAGAAGAATGAAACTGGACTCTGATCTATCACCATATACAAAAATTAACTCAAGATGGATTAAGAATTTAACTGTAAGACTTCAAACTACAAAAATAATAGAAGGAACCCTAGGAAATACCCTTCTCAATATCAACCTTGGCAAATAATTTATGGCTACATCCTCAAAATTCCAACAAAACTAGTTGACAAGTGGGACTAATTAAAGAGCTTCTGCACAGCAAGAGAAACCATCGAGGGAGTGACAGACAAACTATAGAGTGGGAGAAAATATTCACAAACCATACATCTGACAAAGGTCTAATATCCAGAATCTATAAGGAACTTCAGCAAATCAACAAGCAAAAAAACAATTAACTCCATAGAAAAGTGGGCAAAGGGCATGGACAGGATTCTCAATGAAGAGATACATGTAGCTAACAAACATGAAAAAAATGCTCATCATCACATAAATGCGATCATCACAATGAGACAGTATCTCACACCAGTCAGAATGGCTTTGTTAAAAAGTCAAAAAATAAAAGATGTTGCTGAGGCCACAGAGGAAAGGGAAAACTTATACACTGTTGGTAGGAATGTAAATTAGTCCAGCCACTGTGGGGAGCAGCTTGGAGATTTCTCAACTAAGACTTGAGCTATCCGTCAACTCAGCAATCCCATTACTAGCATATCCAAAGGAAAATAAATTGTTCTGCCAAAAAGACACAAGTGTGTGTATGTTTACTGCAGTACTATTCATAATAGCAAAGGCCTGGAATCAACTCAGGTGCCTCTTAATGGTGAATTAGGTGAAGAAAATGTGGTACATATGCACCATGGAATACTAGGCAGCCATAAGAAAGAACAAAATCATGTTCTTTGTGGCAACATGGATGCAGCTGGAAACCATTATCCTAAGGAAAAGAATGCAGAAAAAGAAAACCAAATACCACATGTCCTCACTTATAAGGGGGATCTAACCATTGAGTGCACATAGACATAAAGAGGAAAACAATAGATAGCAGGGACTAACTGGTAGGGGAGATGAGTAGGGGCTGAAAAATTACCTATTGGGTATTATACTCACTACCTGGGTGATGGATTCATTCATATTCCAAACCTGAGTATCACTCAATATACCTCTGTAACAAACCTACACATATACCTCCTGATTCTAAAATAAAAGTTGAAAAAAGAAAAAAAAAAGTGAATGGACATGGGGGTACTCCTTTTAGAATATGATTGTTTAAATTGCCATTTTCTCCTTATAAAAATGTGCATAAACACACACATACCATCTTGCAAAGGAATTCCTAGGTGTTCACAGATCCATTTTGAAGCACAGCCATGGACCTTCTCAAGGTTTATGGAAGAGGGATTAAGAACTCCATAAGCTGGGTAAGAAGACAAGAGGCCGAGGAATTGAGGAACTGAGAATAATAAACTCTAAGGTATATACAGGAATAAAGAATGGGAATAAAAAGCTGCCATATGACAGGAAAAGACTCAAAGCAGAATCTTACAGAGAAAATTAAAAGATGCTCTTGATTGACCTGCTTTTCAGCAGTAGATTTTGGAAGAAGATGAAGAAGGCTATTGCTCATTTGTTCACCCAGTTTTTTAGTCGCTCACTGAAAGTGAAAAAAAGTGATAATAACCAATCAGGAAATATTCCATAGGAGTGGACACAGACCAAAATTTCCCAAGTGAAATTCAGTTAATACATGTATGGATGGGCTCCTATAATGTTAATGGTTATTAGGCTGTCAACATCTAAAAGTAAGGAAATCTCCGATACAATTTTGAATATCTAGATTTTTTTCTTAGGACAACGTATCAAAATATCAAGGCCAGCATTCTCAACCAGTTTTCATTATCTGGGAGAGCTGAAAGGTTTTGGCCCCTATACACTATTGTATGTTGCTCTCCAGTTGGCTACAACCATTTTTATTTGTTGACATGACCGGCCAGGTCCTTATACACTTATAGTCTTCTGAATCTTTGTATTCTTTTGTTATGATTATTGTTATTGTACTTTAAGTTCTAGGGTACATGCATGGGAATGTGCAGGTTTGTTACATAGGCATGTATGCATGTGCTATGGTGATATGCTGCAGCCATCAACCCATCATCTATATTAGGTATTTCTCCTAATGTTATTCCTCCCCAGTCTCTCATTCCCTGACAGGCCCCGGTGTGTGGTGTTCCCCTCTCTGTGTCCTTGCATTCTCATTGTTAAACTCCCACTTATAAGTAAGAACACGTGGTGTTTGGTTTTCTGTTCTTGTGCTAGTTTGCTGAGAATGATGGTTTCCAGCTTCCTCCACGTCCCTGCAAAGGACATGAACTTATTTCTTTTTTATGGCTGCATAGTATTCCATGGTGTATATGTGCACATTTTCTTTATCCAGTCTATCACTGATAAGCTATTCTACTATAAAGACACATGCACACATACGTTTATTACAGCAGTGTTCAGAGTCTTCGCATTCTTATAGTAAATATTCATATCTCAGCAGCCACCCATTATTCTTTAATTCATTCAGTTATTCGTGAGCATTTATTGAATGTCTGTTCCATGCAAGAAAACATGTCAAATGTTAGAAATAGAAAAATATGAAGTTTTTTGCCCCAAGCTATTTATAGAATAGCCAATATCAGGAGAAAAAAAAAAGTCGACTAAAAACTCCAGGTTGTCATTTGTACAACAAATGAGACAGGGCTCAGGGCACCATCTTTATATTATTGTGCCTTGATCACAAAATTTAAATGTCTATTCTCTCTTCATAAGCCATTACTCATTCACAGGTTGAGTCAATTATTAAAAGAATAATACAATCATTCATGTCTTTTAGGAGTGGAATGAAGAAGCTTGAGAAGGGTCTCTTCTGAAGGAGAAGAAAGTAATTATTTAAGAATCTGGAAGCCGTCGTTCTCAGCAAACTGAAACAAGAACAGAAAACCAAACACTGCATGTTCTCACTCATAGGTGGGTGTTGAACAATGAGAACAAGTGGACTCAGGGAGAGGAACATCACACACTGGGGGCAGTTGGGGGTGGGTAGGGGAGGGACAGTGGTGGGTGGGGAGGGTGGGGAGGGATAACATGGGGAGAAATGCTGGATATAGCATAAACCTAAAGTAAATAAACAAAAAAAAAAGAATACTGCAAGGTGTCCTCACTTATTTGTGGCAGATAAAAACTGAAATAACTGAACTCGTGAAGATAGAGAATAGAAGGATGGTTACTAGAGACTGGGAGGGTAGTGAGGATGGAGGTGTTGGGGAAAGTAGGGATGGTTAATGGATAAAAAAATAGAAAGAATGAATAAAACTTTTATTTGCTAGCACAACAGAATGACTATAGTCAAAAAAGATGTGATTGTACATTTTAAAATAATTAAAAGAGTATACTTAGATTGTTTGTAGCATGAAGGATAAATGCTTGAGGTGATGGATACTCCATTTACCCTTAAATGATTATTATAAATCACATGCATGTATCAAAATCTCTCATGTAACTCATAAATATACACATCTACTATGTACCCACAAAAATTAAAAATAAAATAAAGAATACAGAATATTACAAGATGCAGCAATCAGGAAGTTTTCCAGGACGGAAAAGAGAAGGGAGGGATGCTTTTGGATCTTCACTGTCAGGCTGGTGCACACATCTGCCAGGGTACCCATATCTCAGCTTCTGTAAATATTGGTTGCTAATGAGCACAACTGCCCTGTTCTGCACAGAAATGCCCTTGGCCAATGGGAACTGTTTTCTACAGTAGGTTATAACCCTCCCTTCTGGTGGAAGGGGATGTCCGGCTGCCAGTGACTGATAGACGTGGGCAGGACAGAGCAGGAGAGAAGGGTACAACCTAACGGCAGAACTCCCTGTGGGATCAGGCTGAGGCCAAAGGCCAGCTGAGAATGTGTCCTTGCTTAAGTTTTTTTTTTACTCCTGCTCTGGCCTGTTCCTCTACTCCTTTTCTCCAGAGAACTCTTCCTCAGTCACCTAGTCTTGAATCTCGGTCTCAGGCTCTGCTTTTAGGCAATTCTGACCAAAATAAAATACAAAGACCCGCAAAATATTTGCTTGTGATTGTATCATTAGCAGAGATAGCAAATATCAGCATCTTAGGATGAGATGAGATTTTACGAACTTAGATCACAGCACAAAGACATGCTAATGGAACTGCATGATTTATATAACATGAACTCAAAATGAAATTTGTAATTCTCTTTAGAGACAATAGTATACTGTCCTAGGATCATGTACATTTCCACATGGAAGATAAGAAGCTGTTAACTTCAATTCCAATGAGAAAAAAGTGCCAGTCACTGTAGGTTTCTGAGGGGATTCCTATAATGACAGGAAAGTTGGTGTCTTTTTGTTTGTGGTGGGTTATGGATTATGGTCCTAGGCAAAGCCAACAGCTATTAACTCTGGTCTTCTTATTTCCAACAAATGCTTGACCTACAGATCATCCAGATTCTCATTAATTCAGTAGATGAGGAAAATGAAGTCAAACTGGAAAAGGCTGGAAGATCATGTTTCTAAACATTAAGGGAAGTCTTCATGTTCTTGTGCAAAAATTTTAGCGGCCGCCTCATTATCTTTCCTTCTACTGCTTTCAAATCTCCTCTTACTTCTCTTTCCACCTCCACTTATTTTTTAGACCACATGATGCTGGAAAGAAGTTTGCACTTTCAAAGGACCAAGAAGAATTAGAATTCAGTATTTAGAAATTTCAATTTTTGACCAAATAAATATCAGGATTATCTTGTCTATTCCAGCTCTTCTTAAATGTACTTGTACATCTGGGGCATGCAGCCAAGCTCCCACACACACTCAATTACTCATCTATTCTCATTCTCTTCTCCAAGTTGGTTTAAAAAGGTATAATCCTATTTGAGCAAAGAAGCAATGGGCTTCTGCTGGAATGACATGAGAGCAGAGGAGAAAGAAAACAGAAGGAAAAACAAACCAGTTATTGTCCAATTGGGACTGTTGAACATCAGATGCTCATACAGGTACATAAAAAGTTCTTAAAATTGTCAAGCGTCATGTAGAACATTTTCTGAAACACATCAATCTTCTGTCACCAGGTTTTGCAACCATACCCAGAGTAAAAAAGTATGTCGACAGCCTAAGCTGGGAAACAAAATTTCCATGATTTGCATTCTTACCTGTTTCAGGTAAATATCCCATTCCTGCTGTGGTGGTGAATACTGGGTGTCAACTTGATTTGATTGAAGGATGCAAAATATTGATCCTGGGTGTGTTTGTGAGGGTATTGCCAAAGGAGATTAACATTTGTGTCAGTGGGATGGGGAAGACAGACCCACCCTCAGTCTGGTAAGCACAATCTAATCAGCTGCTGACAAATATGGCACAGGTAGAAAAACACGAAAAGGAGAGACTGGCTTAGCCTCCCAGGCTACATCTTTCTCCCATGCTGGATGCTTTCTGCCCTCAAACATCAGACTCCAATTTCTTCAGTTTTGAGACTCAGACTGGCTCTCCTTTTTCCTCAAGCTTGCAGACAGCCTATGGTGGGACTTTGTGATCATGCAATTTAATATTTAATAAACTCCCATATGTGTGTGTGTGTGTGTATATATATATATATATATATATATATATATGTTTGAAACTTCATTCAGAGAATTTCTTTAAGAAGGCAGTCACAGAATAATTCCCATAATTTTAAAAAGGACATATATATATATATATATATATATATATATATATATATCTCCTTTTTTTTGTGTGTGATGGAGTCTTACTCTGTCACCCAGGCTGGAGTGCAATGGTGCGATCGGCTCACTGCAACCTCCGTCTCCCAAGTTCAAGCGATTCTCCTGTCTCAGCCTTCCAAGTAGCTGGGATTACAGGTGCACACAGCCACATCTGGCTAATGTTTTTGTATTTTAGTAGAGACGGGGTTTCTCCATGTTGTCCACGATGGTCTTGAACCCCTGAGCTCAGGCAATCCACCCACCTTGGCCTCCTAAAGTGCTAGGATTACAGGCGTTAGTTCTGTCCCTCTAGGGAATCCTGACTAATACATGTGCCAACACGATCCCCCTTGTTCATTTTAAGTTCTCCATAAAACCTAGCACTACCTGACCTATTATCTAATTGTTTATTGTTTGTCCTCTTCTCCCTACCATAAGAATATAAATGCCATAAACCAGGGATATTGTCTGCTTTGTTTACTCTTCCATCCCCAGCCATTAGATTGGGTCCTAGCATATAGTAGGTGCTTAATAAATATGTTCCAAATGAATGCACAAATGATAATGGTAACCTCAGATGTATGGACTGCAAATGAGAAAAATGTGGAGTTCAGGAACAATAATTAATAAAAGAAAAATCTTGAAAGGATCTGCATCATTCTAGAAATATCTTTATCCCATTTGCTAATTGTTTAGAGGGATACCAGTGCATTCCTGCCTTATGCTACTGAAGTAGACCAGGAAAGCAAATCCTGAGAAAAGATTTTTTTTCCTTCTTATTAAGGAGTTAATTCTTGTGGCCAAACTAACCAGAGCAGACAACGTACCCTTTTCAGTCAGGCATTGACGGTAGGAAGACAGTATGAAGTTGCCTATGGTTGAATCTATACCACATCTCTTGTTAGCTGTGGGACACACTTCAATTAGGTAAGTCCAGACTCAGGGTGAAGAGATTTAAAATGCCTCAAATGCCACTCACATATGTCTTTCTTTCTCCGGTAACAGCAGTCTGGAGCTAGTAGCCCTAGCTGCATTGGAAATGCAACTTCAACATCACCAGGAACCCAGGCCCTTCCTGTTTTTTGGCTACACCACGTTAACGTATAGCCTTCATCCCCAAGGTCAACTTGTGGCTAAAGATGGCTTCCAAAGTTTAAAACTATCAAGTGATCATTGAAGGTCTGACAAAAGAAGGAAGTCAGAAGGTTGACATGTTCTTATCTTATAAATTGCTTCTTTACTTGAAGTCTCAGCTCATTTTTTGCATCCTCAAGTTCTATACCACCTTTCTATTTACATCTCCTTGCCTACACACTAGTATCCTGGCCATATCTACCTTCAAAGGAGGCTTTTATTTTTATTTTTCAAAAATTTTTGTAGAGTAGACGGTCTCACTATGTCACCTAGGCTGGTCTGAAACTTGGGCTTAAGTGATCCTCCCATCTCACCCTCCCAAAGTTTTGGGATTACAGGCATGAGTCCTCATGCCTGGACAAGAGAGGCTTTTAGCTGACTGCATTGGTACCCTCACATGGAATTAAGTCTCTATTGCAAGAGAAGAAATCGGGAATAGATACTGGGTAGCAAAGTGTAGTCTCTGTCATACCTCAGGTAAGTTAGTTATTCTTTTTAAGCTTCAGTTTTCTCATCTGTAAAATAGAAATAAGAGATTTATTGAGAATACTGCATGAAATAATATATACAAAGTCTGTACAGTGCCTGATACATAGTAAATGATTAATGTTAATGATTAATGTTAATTAAAGTAATTGTTTTTGTTATTACTATCCTTTACCTTCCAAGAGTTTAATATTTTCTAGGAAAGACAAGTCAAGCACAGAAAATATATAAATGACAGTGAAATTCAGTAGAGAATTTTATCTCTGAATCAGTAGGTCAAATGGGTGTTACAGGTATGACCAGGGACTATGGGGTTGAAGAAGATTTTAGCTGTGTCAAGCAAAGTACATAGGTGCGCTGAAATTTCTTCAATAGCACGTTTCTGAAAAAGCCTTTTTATGCTTGTGATTTAGTTTGCTGAGGATAATTCAATAACATAATGCCATTGATGAGAGTCATTATATTTACATTTCCAGTAAGCCTGCAGCCACTTTGTGGGGGGCAGAGGGTAGGGAGGAAAGGGTTGTTTTGTTATATTGTTCTTTCTGTTTGTTCCTCACATCTTTAAGGAAGAAAAAAAAGTGAAGAAGCTTCATTTAAACAGAGAATTTCTTTATAGAAGGCAATCACAGAACAATTCCCATAATTAAGAATCCATAATAAACAGCTGTGATATACTTCTACCCTGATAAATTGATCCACCTGCAGTTAGACCATTGTTACTCAAAATGTGGCCCATGGACCAGCAGTACTGGCATCACCTAACAGATTGTTAGAAATGCAGATTCTCAGGCTCCACCCCTGACCTACTGAATGGGAATCTGCATTTTATCAGGATCCCCCTGTGATCTGTGTGATCTCAGTTTGAGAAACACTGTTATACAATACACTCCTGCTTTCAAGAAGTTAATATTTGAGGAGAAATAAAACATAAAAATTAGCAAAAGTAGCAAAACAGCAAATGCACACAAGCTTTCAAGTGATTCCAGATAACGAAGGATCCAAACTGATCTAACACCCAACCAATGGAAACATTTAAACTGCGTGCCAGCCTGAGAGAATTTCATTAGAAACAGTTATTGTTTGTTTGCCTAATATCCCTTACCTTTTCTGAGAACTGCAGCATTCCCTTCTGGCAACTTTGGCATTCATAGTCCTCATGTTGTAAACCATGAAAGCCTTTTATCTGACAGCATCAGCCTCCAGCCCTGTTCATGAACACACATTCCCTGGGAAGAGCCTGTCTTTTGGAGAACAGGCATTCATTACGAATAGGAGAAACGCCAGGTCCTTGTTGATGGCTTCTGTTTGCTTTACTAGCATTGTCTTCAATCCAATTTTCTCTGAAGGGAAGCTATATAAGCCACTTGTCAATTTTACATGGCATTATTTTGTTATAACAAGATCACCTACAAACCACTTGAACTGGCACCGGTAAGCTCAAATTTGTCATGACACACAGAAGTCCAGTAGGGGCGCTGTTGCCAACTCCTCGGCAATGTAGCATTTCACTCTTTTTCCTTGGGGTACTTTGGGTACATGTGTGACACCTGACCTTCCTTTGGACACATGACATCTAAACCAAGAGAGGGAACCAGTGCAAATGGGTGTATTAAATATTTTTTTTCCTGTATTTTCTTCTGGCACCCAGTGGATTGTTTTTAGCAACTCACATCCCCTTAGATACCTCTGGTTTGAATTCTAAAGCATTGCCAGTTGAAGCACTCACTGATACCTGGGAGTAGCATAGCTTGCTTATAGGAAAAGATCCTAAGGAAATAAATGTCTTTTTGTATGATGAAAACATAAAGTTCATTTTTAAAAAACTGCCCAGAAGTGGATCAGGAAGCATAAGTGAAGACTTTATCAGATGTGAATATTGTCTCTGTTCAAGGGAGTGTGAGAGCAGCAGAAACTGTGGATCCCCATGTTGTCAGCTTGGACAGAATAAATTATCTGCTGAAAAGCTGTGTATGTAGATGTGGCTGAAGATATTGGTGGTACTTCAGAATTAGAAGTGAGAACAATGTCTATCATGGAGCTGAGAAGCTGGGATAGCTGGGGTATTTTATAAACACATACAGCTCATGTGTGGTCCATATATAGGTACATAGAACACTTCAAGGTTTCACGAAACTTTTTGCTTTCTCTCAGCAGACTCCATATCAATGACTTTTTGGAGCCGTGATAGCTTTGCACTGAATTCTGAATTTGCTGTAGATCCCCCTAGAAATTAATAAGATAATCAGGGAAAGTAAGGTTATAACTACTTTGCATCTAAAATAATAATGAGCTTCACCTTCTCATCAAATTCTGAAGTATTTTATTGTCTATACTTGGCATAGATTTTTAAAAATTAACATACAGTAAAATTGGCTCTCTTTCTGGTATATACTTCTATGAGTTTTCATATTGTATAGATTATGTAACTACCACCACATAAGGATACTGAACACTTTCATCTCCCTAACGTACTCCCTGAGAGAGATTTCTACACCTCTCCTGAGCCGGGATAATGGCTTAGACTTGCCTTAAACTTGTCCATTCTATCTTCACAAAGATTGTGCTTCTCAATGCCTATGACAGCCTCTCATCCATATCAGCTGCTTCTGCTATCTTGCCCATGAATGGCTGAGTCACCTAGTCTCCCTGTGACTTCATCCACCTATTTAATTATACTTTAATTGCTTCTTAAATTTGTTTCTCCACTAAACAGTAAGCTCAGTCAGGGTAAGAGCGAATTCTGTCTTGTATATGGCTAAATATTAGACCGTCAGTGCCTATACAGTAAAGGAACCAATAAATGCATTCTATTTCAGTGGAAACTCTTCAAAGGCCTCTCTGTATTTATCTGACAATTACTATGCGTATCAATTAGCTGTTGCTGGGTAACAAACCACCCAAAAGCTCAATGACTTAAAGAAAGGGTCAAAAAACTTTTCTGTGAAGCACTAGCAAGTAAATATTTCAGGCTTTGCAGGTCAGTCTCAATTGCGACTGCCACTTGATCACTTCTGCCTGCATTATGTTGGCTAAGTCACAAAAACTTCGCCTCTTGATGAAAAAGGCTTCAAGTTCACAAGTTTACATTGCAAAAGGGATGGTGAGATTTGGAGCCACTTTAACAATCAACCTACCAAATTATCCCAGGGTGCTATCCAACTACTCAACTCTGCCATTATAGCATGAGAGAAGCCATAGTCAGTATGCAAACAAATGAGTTCATCTTTTGCTATGGTATGAATATTTGTGCCCCTCCAACATTCATGTTGAAATTTAATACCCCATGCAATAGTGTTAAAAGGTGGGTAATGGGTACAAAAATACAGTTAAATAAAAGGAATAAGTTTAGTATATGATAGTATAGTTGAGAAATTATAGTTAATAATAATCTATTGTATATTTCAAAATAGAAGAGAAGAATTTCAGTGTTCCAAACACAAAGAGAAGATAAATGTTTGAGGTGATGGATATCCCAATTACCCTGATTTGATCATTACACATGTATATCAGTATAAAAAATCACATGTATCCCAAATATGTGTAAGATAGTGTTAGTGCCTTGTAAAAGGGCATGAGGGAGCAAGTTCATCCTTTCCATCTCTTCCGTCCCTTCCACCATGTGCAGATACAGCATTCACCTCTTCTAACATATCAGGACGCAGCAACAAGGCACCATCTCTGAAGCAGAGAGAACAGCTCTCACCAGACACAAAATCTGCTGGTGCCTTGGATTTCCCAGGCTTCACAACTGTGAAAAATAAATGTCTGTTGTTTAGGCCACCCAGTCTATGGTATTTTGTTATAGCAGCAGGATCAGATGAAGATAGATGTGTTTCTATAAAACCTCATTTACAAAAAGAGGCAGCAGGCCAGATTTGGCCCATGGGCTGAGGTTCGCTAATGTCCGGCTTAAAGCAACAGCCATGCAATTATTGCCAGTAAATCTATAGGTTCGTTGATCCTGGGCCACTCATGTGTCTGTGATCAACTTCTGTGGGTAAGAAAAGGGCTAGATTTCTCAAAGATGGCTTATTGGTCTGCCTGGAATTAGGCCTGGCTGTTTCTTAGAGATGGGATGACAACTAGCTTGAGCTTGTTCACACAGCAGAGGCAGAACTGCAAGAGAGAGCACACTAAAGTATACTAGGTCTTCTGAATTTTAGTCTCAGAACTGGCACTTGATCATTTCTGCTGCATTATGTTGGCTAAGTCCCAAAAACTCCGCCTCTTGATGGAAAAGGCTTCAAGTTCTCAAGTTTACACTGCAAAAGGGACGGTGAGATTTGGAGCCACTTTAATCATTAACCCACCATATTATCCCAGGATGCTATCCATAAAGAATGGCAGCCATACCTTGCAAACAGCAAAACTATTCCTCTTGGTTGCTCACTGCAAGGTTTGTGGCCATTTGCCACCCAGATCATCCTTCCTTGACATTATTTCCATTGATGGTTCCACGTCCATTAATTTTAGTGCTGTAGTTCATCCAGCAACTCAAACTGCCGCTCAAGAAAAAAGAGTAAAACATGTTTTGAATGTGCAATAATTAATGGAATATTGTTCTCAGAAGCTCTTCTCAAGGAGCCTACTGGAGGATAAACTTTGGTCACCAAGAGCTAGATGCACACTCACTAGAATATAAAATTAAAATAACTTGACAACTTTGGCAAAAATGTAGAACCACCAAAACTCTTATAATTTCTGGTTGGGGTGTAAAAAGGTACATTTTGGAAAAAGTTTGACAGTTTGTTATAAACTATCCAGTAATTCCAAGGAAAATAAAACTATATGTCCACAAAAGTACTTGTACACATTTATTCATAGCAGCCTTATTCATGAAACCCCACCATGAAACAACCCAAATGCCCATCGACAGAATGGATAAAGATGTAATCATAAAGCAGTGTGCTACTTAGCAATAAAAATGAACAAAATATTGATACGCATGACAAAAATAGATGAACATCAAAATCAAGTATAGTGAAAGTAGCCTTACACAACAAATACATACTGACAGACACATTTCTGTGAAGTTCTAGACCAGGCTAAGCTAATCCGTGCTGAGTGAATCTGAACACTAATTGTTTCTGGAAGTGAGGGAGAGCAAGAAGGAACCTTCTGAAGGGATGGAAATGTTCTATATATGGATAGAATTGCAGGATACTTGGGTGTATGCCTTTTCCAAAATCCATTGCCAAGATCTGTGCATTTCACTGTATGTAAATTTGCATTAATTTAAAAATTAGAATAATTAGATTCTAGATCATATGAGAATGATTGCTAATATGTCCAGATCTGACAGTGTGGAATGACTCTATGGCCAAAATGGGGGGCTGACTCCCAGCCTGAAATGAACCCACCACATATCATGGGAAGAGCAGCGGGACAAACGCTGCCTCTCCTATGGGGATTGGGAGGCCCTGCTGAGTTACCACACAGAGGCAGCAGCAGAGAGAACATCCAAGGCTCACAAAGGCACAGGTCCCAGAAGACATCGTCAAGAGGGTCTGGGCTGCACATAACAATGAGCTTTTTGCTAAACAGATGTCATCTGTCAGAGTAAGTGAGAAACAGAGACAGGCAGAAAATTTCTCCCAGTGCTTCCAAATGGCTGAAATTCCTCTTAGGGATTGAGGTCGGATCAAAAGCAAGTGGAGAAAATGTTTTGTTCTTACTCAGGTTTCTACCTAGTTAAGCTGCAGAAGAAAACTGCACAAGTGTGTCTTTTACACCATTAAAAAGTCAGATTTTGTAATGTCACATAGGCCAGTACCTCTTTTATTTGCTTTAGAACTGCTTCTTCTCCAAGCTTCTTTAAACCATTGTTACTTCTCAGAGTTTGCTGCTCAGTAAGAAACAAAACTGAGGCCATCAAGCAAGAGTCCCTTGCCCTCACTTGCCCCCATAAAACCTTCCTCCCTCCATTCTTAAGACAGGAAGATTGCTTCTGCCATCCAAGATTAAACCTTCTCCCTGTTATCTCACCCCCATCCCTCTTACCTATTCCAGCCACCTCCTTCATTGATTGCTTTTCTCTTCTGTAACTTCCACTAACCCTCTGTGCTGGTTCCTTCTTCTTCATCAGTAGACTTACTCCATTTTTTTCCCATCCTAAAAAAACTTCCCTTACTGTTACATCCTCCCCCAGACACTGCCCTTCTCTTTCTTGTCTCAGCTCAGCATCTTCAGAGTGTTGAATCCTCACAGCTATTCCTTCCTTTCCATCTGTCCACCCACTGACCCACTGCCTCCTGCCTCCACCATTTCACTGTAACTGCTATCCTGTGGGTGAAAATATCTCCCACTCTCCAGACCCAGTAGATCCAGCATTTCAGCTATTCCTGACCAGAAGACAGAAGCAGAGCTTTGAGTGAGAATGTTAGGTCAGCATCCTCACTCAAACACTTAGTAGTAGATGGTGTAATCTTGGGCTAGTTAATCTTCTTAGCCTCAGTTTCCTCTTTTGTAAAACAGTGATGATAAAGACTAGTTTGGCGTGGTATGGTGACAATCAGCAATAACTTACGGAGTAAGTGCTCCATATTTTTTATTAATATTATCATCATGATTATATCTTTCTTGACCTGTTGTGACATTTAATTTTGTAGCTATCCCTTCATACCTAAAGCTCCTGAATGGCTTCCAAGATACCACACGCTACTGCTTCTCCTCTAATAATCATTTTTTTTTTGTATATTTCTAGCTGAATTGTTTTCTTTCCCCTGACAATTAAATAACTGGTGTTTTCTGGGATCTCTTCTAGGCATTTTCATTGCAATTTTCCTTGTTCTTTTGACTTAAATACCCACTTAAAAGCTATACCCAAAGGTTCTCTAACCCTTACCAATCCCTGGGGATTTAAACATATAAGTAAAAATTCCTCTGAACATATCCACATGATTGTTCAGGGGGCATCTTTTCTGAAATATTTCAGTTGACATCAGTGTTTGCACTATTCCCTGTCCATGCCTCAGCATCCACATCCATTTTTTTTTTAATACAATGGGTTGAATTGTCAAAGGAGACTCACAGAGTTATAGATTCTACCCAATATTAAACATTACTAATAATTCAAAGGAAACAGAAAATAAACAGGCACAAGTGAAATGTTAATTTCT
This sequence comes from Alouatta palliata, assembly GCA_004027835.1. Taxonomy (NCBI): domain Eukaryota; kingdom Metazoa; phylum Chordata; class Mammalia; order Primates; family Atelidae; genus Alouatta; species Alouatta palliata. The sequence goes on from PVKV010014604.1 coordinate 22,177, forward strand.
TAGAGGAATCTGACAGTGTAAGGCACAGATCCCAAAAGTCTTTTTTCTTTTTTATTTAATTAAATATTTGTTTCAGACCAAGTTTCTCTTTAAGCAATGCGCATAGAGAAATATTCACACAAAGAGATCCATTTCTGTGTTAGAACAGTCCATTTTACAGTCTTTCAGTTACAGTTTATGGTATGACCTTTCATTTTTCAACCATTCATGACCTATAAATTCCAATTTTGTCTTACGATAAATAAGAGAAACCAGACATATCTCATTAAAAAATTTATAGATCAGGACTTCCTGGTATCACTCCACCAGTCAACACCATTACTATGTTTACCAGGGGGTCTTGTCTTTGGGTCATTACCTTATTTACATGGAAATTGGACTGAATTCATTACTTCTGAATGTCTCAGGCCTGCTGTTAATCTTTTTCTGTCCACTAACAGATCTTGAAATTCCACATTTTCCATTTGTCACAGTTTTGTCAGACAACAAGAAGCCAATGCTTTCTTAGAATGGGCTACTTAATTTACGTTATTGAAAGTTCATTGAATTTTTCCTGTGAGGGTGCTTTTGTAAGGGATAAGGGGAAGAATTTACACATATTCAATATCCATCATGATGTACACACTGTTGTTCTATATACTTTATTGATTTGCTTTCTTTAAAACAGATTAATATAGTTAGAAGATATAAAAATCTTTTTGAAGTTAAGTCATTTTCATAAATAAAATAATTACCTGATTTGAAATGTGTAGCTCCTCAGAAAAGGTAGCTCTATTGTTGATTGCAGCACTTAGCAATCTATGTTTTAACATACTACACCCCTTATCCCCACTGATTTTGATGTACACTCAAAATGAAGAATGGTTAGAAAAATTTGTGATGTCATTTCAAAGGTGTAGGCAATCTCCAAACTTGCTTAAAATTTCAAATTAATGTGTTAATTCTCTTGAATACCACCTTAATTGAGAGTCAATATTTAAAGCCATGATATCAGGAGTGGGGAAGGGGATAGGGATGAGAATACACTTGTGGAAAAGGAGAACCAAAAAGCCACAGAATAAATTGAGACAACATATGTATTATGATTTCGGGATTCAAGCAAGAAGCCAATAGCAAATTATTGCCACTTCCTAAACAGAAATCATGGATGGCCAAATTGCACTGTGGGAATAGAAAGAAGGTGTAAGAGACAGTACAGAGATAATCCCCCCAGAATTCAGCACCAGAGTAGTGGGGGGACCTTAAGCCATCAATGCAATCAATCTAGTATATTATTTTATAATAGTAATGCTCATATACTTCAAAAATCATCAAAATGAAACTATTTATAAGTTCCTGTCACTTAAACATCAGGCTGCTAATGATCTCTCCGTCTTTTGTTTACTATCCGTTACATACTATCTGTGGTTTCTGTGCTACTCTGTTCTTTATAGTACTGTTTATAACCAGCAAAAGCTTAACATTAATGAAAGCAAATAAACTGAATGTTAAAATAGAAAAGAAAAATGGAAAATGATATGCTTCCTTTAACAACAGGAAAATTAATTTACTAGCAGTATCTAATCTCCACATGCCTTCTGATTTTATTCTCACGCATAAGAGGTATTTTCTAAATGGAAAAGATATTTGGTATAACCCAAGGGCATGTGAGATTTTACTCTCTAGCACTCCTTGCTGAAGTATTAACATCAGGTTTTATATGGTAGGAAAGAATACTAAGCGTGGTAGAAGCAGTACTATGTGAGGTGAAGTCAATAAAACCTCAAAAAGTTTAAATACTTTTAGATGAAAACCGCTTAATTCACATGAGTCTTAATGGTAAATCTGGCATCTTCTTAGCTCCTTTTTCCCCAAGTCATTTATGAATGTTATAGCACCTTGGCTGTGTGGCGTTGCAAGGGGTAAACCCATTTTCTCCAGCTCTGCTGTGCAAAGCACAAAGGCATATCCTCCAGAGCCAGGCAAGGCAGAAGTCTCTCACTGGCTGCAGTTACTGGATAATTCTTACTCTCACGTTCTTCTACACAGGGCAGTATAATGTGGGATGATTTCTTTTGTCCTTTTGGATATAAATTGGTCATTTTTAACCCTCTAGTGACAATCAACAATCCTGTATCTTGTATACCTTTCAAAACTGACAGTTAAAAGTTAAAAAAAAAAAACATTTTTTTGCACCTTCTAGGCATGTTCAGATATCTAGAATAAAAGAGAAAATCAGAACATAACAATTCTTTTAATATCCTGTGATACAGAATTTTCCTATTGAAAATGTTTACTAAGGGAAAATCTCCTTTACCTGCTGTCTTTATTAGGACTATATCCTTTTTCATGATGAAGGAACCAAGGAGACTAAGAGTCATCAGTATAGTTTTATGAAATTAAAACACATACAGCTAAAATGCAAAATCACCATGATCTTGAGGGTTTATTTAACAATATTTAAAATCCTACAAAATTTATTTTTATTAATTATTTATAATAATACCTATTATTTTATAATAAAACTATTCTCATTATATTAGTTATCAATTACTATGTAACCAATCACCTCAGAAAATATATTAATATATTGCTTGTTATGGTTTGGCTTTGTTTTCCCACCCAAATCTCATATCGAATTGATCTCCGCATGTTGGAAGAGGGGCCTGGTGGGAGGTGACTGAATCATGGGAGCGAGCTTTCCCCTTGCTGTTCTTGTGAGCCTGAATGAGTTCTCCTGAGATCTGGTTGTTTAAAAGTGTGTAGCACATCCCCTAACTCTCTCTCCCGCTGTCTTAAGAAGAAGGCACTTGCTTCCCTTCACCTTCCACCATGATTGTAAGTTTCTGAGGCCTCCCCAGCAATGCCTCTTGTATAGCTTGTGGAACTGTGAATCAATTAAACCTCTTTTCTATATAAACTACCCAGTCTCAGGTAGTTCTTAATAGCGATGTGAGAATGGACTAATAAGTTGCTGTTCAAAAAATAGCCCTCAAAACTTAAAACAAAAAACATTCACTATTTCATAGTTTCTGTGAGTCAGGTTATTTGGGAAGCCTAGCTGGTCATTTCTGGTGTAGGGTCATTCCTGAGGCTGCAGTCCAGATGTCATCAGTGCTACAGTCATCTCAGGGCTGGACGAGGCTAGAGGACCTGCTTCCACGATGTGCACTCACTTGACAGGCAACATGGTGCTAGCTGTTGGACAGAAGTCTTAGTTCCTTACCACGTGGGCCTCTTTGTGGGGCTGCATGAGTGACCTCACAACATGGCAGCTGACTCCCTGCAGAGCCAGGGGTTCAACGGAGCTAGATGGAAGCTGCAATGTGTTTTATAGCCTAACTTTGGAATTCACATGTGATGATGTTCTCAATCTCCTTTTGGTTATACAAATCAGCCTTATTTGATATGTAATGAAACCACAGGAGACCATAAAGACTTAAGAGGTGGAGTTTCGGGGAGTCATCTTGGCGGTTAGCCACTATACCTATTTACAAAAGAAAGGAGATTTAAAAATGTTTATTCTGTTTTTTCAATAATACTTACAATTCTATGTTTAACTGGTTTAAATATTCACCACTAGATCTTTTATGCCATTATGTTCCCAGTCTGGAGATGTTTTTATTTTGATTAAATTCTTTAGTGTTTTCATTTTTCCAGAAAGGATATCATACTATACAGTTTCTACATCCTTGATATAAGAGAATGTCTTTCTCTTATCTCATATACACTGGCTCTTTTGGCATTCATTTCAATCTCCTTCTAGCTTACTGACAGGTATTTTATACAACAATGTTTCTCAAATTATCCATGGTACATACCAGTTTCTTTTCAATCTGCCACAGATCAATACTTTTGTAAAATACAATAAATACTAAAAAACAATAAAATTTTTAAAAATAAGCCTCATTTAAAAATTATTTTCAACAGACTCTACTCCTCTGTTAAATAGATAAAAGATTTCTGAAGAGCTACTCTTAATTTCTGTACTTATCATTTCTTTGACAACTAACAGATTGAGACCTGTCACTGGTCCACAAAACACACTTTAAATAGCACTGCTATGTGGCCAGAAAGTTGAATACTACATTTCCCAGATTTCCTTGCAGCTAAGGTTTTGTCTGTGATCTTCCTGCCAAGCAGAAATACACTGCGATATGAAGAAGTAAAAATGAAAATCATAAGTCCGTGGACACTTGAGAGACTGGGGAATTTCTGGAAAGTATATCCCAAATACAGCAGACACAGAAAGACAAATATTAGATGACATCACTGATATGGTTTGGCTGTGTCCCCACTCAAATCTCATCTTGAATTGTAGCTCCTATAATCTTCACATGTCATGGGAGCGACCTGGTTGGAAGGTAATTGAATCATGGGATGGGTTTTTCCTGTGCTGTTCTTGTGATAATGAATAAGTCTCATGAGATCTGGTGGTTTTTATAAAGGTCAGTTCCCAGTAAATGCTTTCTTGACTGATGTAAGACATGCCTTTGCTCCTCCTTTACCTTCTGCCATGATTGTGAGGCCTCCCCAGCCATGTGGAACTGGGTGTTCAATAAACCTCTTTTCTTTATAAATTACTCAGTCTTTGGTATGTCTTTATTAGCAGTGTGAGAGCAGACTAATATGATCACCTATATGTGAAATCTAAACATGTTGAACTTATATGTGGAATCTAAACATGTTAAATGTGGTGAGTACAGCATGGTAAATATAGTTAGCACTAATTTTATAAGTTTGTCATGCATTATTACTAAAAGAGTAACTTGCAAGTATTCTCACCACACACATATATTTGGTAACTACGTAAAATGATGGATACATACATTAGTTTGATTGCGGGAATCGTTACAATAGGTAATATGTACTTCTATCAAAACATCATGTTGTCTACCTTAAATACATGTAATTTTTTATTTGTCAACCATACCTCAATAAAGCAGGGAAGGGGAAAGCATGGGTAGGTCTCATTTTATTATGGTTCACTTTATTGCACTCCAAAATATTGTGTTTTTTACAAATTGAAGGTTTGTGGCAACCCCGTATTGAGCACATCTGTCCACGCCAGTGTTTATTTATTTATTTATTTATTTTTTTGAAATGGAGTCTCACTTCTTTGCCCAGGCTGGAGAGCAATGATGTGATCTCTGCTCACTGCAACCTCCGCCTCTCTAGTTCAAGCAATTCTCCTGCCTCAGCCTCCTCAGTAGCTGGAATTACAGGCATGTGCCACCACGCCTGGCTAATTTTTCTATTTTTAGTACAGACAGGGTTTCATCACGTTGGCCAGGCTGGTCTCAAACTCCTGACCTCAAGTGATCTACCCCCATCAACCTTCCATAGTGCTGGGATTACAGGCGTGAGCCACTGCGTCCAGCTGTGTCTGTCCACGCCAGTGTTTTCAATGCCACGTGCTCACTTTGAGTTTCTGTATCACATTTTGGTGATTCTCACAATATTTCATACTTTTTCTTTATTATTATATCTGTTATGGTGATCTGTGATATTACTATTGTAATTTGGGAAGGGTGGTGATACAAACTGCACACATATAAGATAGGGAAATTAATTGATAAATGTTGTGCCTATTCTACTGCTCTCCCTATTAGACGGTTCCCCCATCTCTCTCCCTCTCCTCAGGCCTCTCTATTGCTTGAGACACAATATGAAAATTAGGTTGATTAATAACCCTACAATGGCCTTTAAGAGCATAAGTTAAGAAGAGTCACATATCTCTTACTTTAAATCAAAAGTTAAAAATGATTAAACCTAGTAAGGAAGGCATGTTAAAATCAGAGACAGGCCAAAAGCTAGTCTCCTTGTGCCAAACAGTAAGGTTGTGATGCAAAGAAAAAATTCTTGAAGGAAATTAAAAATGCTATTCCAGTGAACAAATGAGAAGGAAATGAAACAATCTTGTTGCTGGTATGGAGAAAGTTTGAGTGATCTGGATGGAAAATGAAACCAGCCTTAATGTTTCCTTAAGCCAAAGCCTAATCCATAGCAAAGTCCTAACTCTCTTCAATTCCATGAAGGCTAAAAAAGATAAGGTAGCTGCAGAAGAAAGGTTGAAGCTAGTAGAGGTTGTTTCACGAGGTTGAAGGAAGGGAGCTGTCTCCATAACATAAAAATGCAAGGGAAGCATCATCTACTGCGGTCAGTTGGGGGGTACTAGGGGAGGGATGGGGGGTGGGGAGGGATAATGTAGGGAGAAATACCAGATATAGGTGATGGGGGGAGGAAGGCAGCAAACCACCTTGCCATGTATGTACCTATGCAACAATCCTGCATGATCTGCACATGTACCCCAGAACCTAAAGTACAATTTAAAAAATGCAATGGAAAGCAGCAAGTGCTGATGGAGAAGTTGCAGCAAGTTATCCAGATCTAACTAAGCTCACTGATGAAGGTGGCTACAATAAACAAGAGATTTTCATTGTAGACAAAGCAGCTGTCTATTGGAAAACTATGCCATCTAGAACTTTCATAAGGAGAAGTCAATTCCTGGCTTCAAAGGTTCAAAGAACAGGCTGACACTCTTCTTAGGGACTAATGCAGCTGATGAGTTTAAATTGAAGCCAGTGCTCATTTATCATTCCAAAAATCCTAGGATGCTTATGAATTATGCTAAATCTACTCTGCCTGTGCTCTAGAAATGGATCACAACGCCTAGATCTAGAAATGGGTCACAAAACTTGGATCTAGAAATGGGTAACAAAGGACATCTATTTACAGCATGGTTTACCGAATATTCTTTTTTTTTTTTTTTTTTTTTTTTTTTTGAGACGGAGTCTCTCTCTGTCACCAGGCTGGAGCACAGTGGCACAATCTCAGCTCACTGCACCTCTGCCTCTTGGGTTCAAGTGATTCTCCTGCCTCAGCTTCCTGAGTAGCGGGGACTACAGAAGTGTGCCACCACACCCAGCTAATTTTTGTGTTTTTAGTAGAGACGGGGTTTCACCATGTTGGCCAGGATGGTCTCCATCTCTTGACCTCGTGATCTGCCAGCCTCAGCCTCCCAAAGTGCTGGGATTACAGGATTGAGCCACCGCGCCCGACTGGTTTACTGAACATTCTAAGCCAGTTATTGAGAACTATTGCTCAGAAAAAAAAATATTCTTTTTAAAACATGACTGTTCATTGACAACACAACTTGTCATTCAAGACCTCTGATGGAAATGTGCAAGGAGATTAATCTTGTTTTCATAACTGCTAACACAGTATCTATTTGGTAGCTCATGATTCAAGTAGTAATTTTGATCTTCCAGTCTTGTTAAGAAATATATTTTGTAAGGCTTTATCTGCTATAGATAGTGATTCCTCTAATAGAACTGGGTAAAGTAAATTGAAAACCTTCTGGAAAAGATTCAAAATTCTAGATGCCATTAAAAACATTTGTAATTCATGGGAGGAGGTAAAAATATCAACATGAAGAGGAGTTTGGAAGAAGTTGATTCCAACCCTCATGGATGACTTTGAGGGGTTCAAGACTTTATTGCAGGAAGTCAATGCAGATGTAGTGGAAACAGCAAGAGAACTAGAATTAAAAGTGAAACCTGAAGATGTGACTGAATTGCTGCAATCTCTTGATAAAACTTTAATCGTTGAGGAGATGTTTCTTATGAATGAACAAAGAAATTGGTTTCTTGAGATGGAATCTACTGGAGAAGATGCAGTGAATATTGTTAAATGACAATAAAAAATTTAGAATATTACATAACCTACTTGATAAAACGGTGGCAGGGTTTTCAGATGATTGACTCCAATTTAAAAAAAAGAAAAAAAAAACAAGAGGGATATTCAAACTACAAATACTTGACTTGAAGGAAAAACTATCTAGGATTCTTTTTTTAAGAATAACGTATCCCTACAGATTGCCCTACATATAACAACTATGTATAAAACTAGTTGTAAAATTGTTATTGGTTTTACGATGATAAATGTAAAACTAAAAAAATCTGTATGACTCATTTTGCTGGGATGTACACTTTATGGCAGTGACATGGAACTGAACCCACAATATCTCTGAGCTGTGTTTGTGTGTCACAGGAGCACTCAGATCTGGAACAGATGGATCAGAGACACTGGGGTTCTCTTTCTGCTGTATAGCTGCCAAATAATGGGTGGATGTGGTTAGTTGTTTTCTCTGACTGCTTGGTTCTTGGGTGTATGATAATCTTTCCAGAAATTCTGTAGACGCCCAAGGATCTTTTAACAAAGTCTGCTAAAACAACCTAGAGAAGATTTTCTTTTCTACCACTAAGAAACCTGATTAATACAAATGGCGACATGATTCTTGTATTAGGTCTTTTCTGCATAAGCCACTGAAGATAATGTGCCATCGGTTTCCAATGTTAAAAACTGTAGAGAAGTCATGTGAGGAATTTTCTTTTTTATTTGCTATTTTATTTTTATTTCCTCTTTGATTCTTGTAAAAGTTTGTTTGTCTCTCCTTGAAATAAAAAATGCAACCAAAAATATTTATTTCTTACATATTTTTCTTTAATTTGATCCCATTTATAAGCTTCTTAGAAATAATGATTTAATTTCCCCTCTGGCTTTGAAAAGCATTTAAAAATAACTTTATTATCTTTTCATCATCATTATTATTATTATTATTATTATTCTCTCTCTCTTTTTTTTTATTTTTTTGAGATGGACTCTCTCTCTGTCCCCCAGGCTGCAGTGCAGTGGCACAATCTTGGCTCACTGCAACCTCTGCCTCCTAGGTTCAAGTGATTTTCCGGCCTCAGCCTCCCCAGAAGCTGGGATCACAGGTGCCCACCACCAAGCCTGGCTAATTTTTGTATTTTTAGTAGAGACAGGCTTTCACCATGTCAGCCAGGCTGGTCTTGAACTCCTAATCTCAGGTGATCCGCCTGCCTTGGCCTCCCAAAGTGCCGGGATTACAGGTGTGAGTTTTTTTCATTATTTAATCTGATTTTTTTACATTATAGATAGATAATAAATTATTTGGTTGTTTTCTTCCTTTTTTTTCTTATCTATATTTTTCATTTCTCTACTTGTCTTTTTTAAGTCCTAGAACTTCACCTCTGCATTCTTGGAGTTTTTCAAATTAGAGGCTTGCTTTTCTGCAATATCTTATTATTTCTAAGAAGGAGTATTTCACAACTTATTCACATGGAGTATTTTGAACATTTTAAAAGTGGACAGAATTGCGTAATGAACCCCCATGTATTTCATCCATCCTCAACATCTATCCATCCATCTATCTATCCATTAATGCCTTTTATTATCTCTTATCGCCATTTATTAAGACTGATTTTAATTATCCTTCATAGATTTCTCTAAGTTCTTACCATATTCCGGTCTTTACATTTTCTGTCTTCCTCTAATCTAGTTCCTTTTTAATTTGACTTGTCTTACCTTCTATTTGAGTTTTATTTTTTAGAATGTATAATTTTCTGAATGTCACTAAATGTATAAAGATTATGTTTTTCATCTTTATGTTTATTTTTCTAGACTTTAGAGTATTTTTTTAAGTAGATGGGCTTGCTCCATGTCTTAGGGATGATACATCTAATCTTTTATTTATTCCATCTTTTTAATAGCCTCTTTTCTTTCTGGCTAGTCTTGCCTGGGTTTGAAGTGGTCCATGAAGCCCTACTACTGCCCAGAAAGCGGATGCATACTTCCTTGGTTCCAATCAGCACAGTGGGAAAGATATTCCTTCAGAGGCCGAAGAAATAACGTTCTGGTGCTTTTTAATGCTTATCGATGCAGATCTTTCATCTGGGGAGCAATCTGCTGGTCCCACTATAATAAAAAATATGGAGTTTCTTTGGTAAAAAATAAATCTTAATTTGTCCATAATTCTTCTTCTTTTTTTTTGTTAGAAGACATGCATATATAGCCCACTGTAAATATGTGTATCAAAAGGTGATACTAGAGTCTATTTTTTCAAACTGCTCAATTCAGAATTCAAATATAATCACCATCCTCCATCCCTCAAGCCCCACCTGGTTTCATCCTCTTGTTTATTCTTTGGTGCACTTAGATTTAGTGCCACAAATTAGTATTGTAAACAACTTAACACCTTCATGAGGGTGATGTGAACGGGCTCTACTAGAAAACAGCTCCTATGCAATAGCTATGTGGGTGGGGGTGGGGGCTCTTTCTCTTTAGGGACCAAATTCCTTGGTCTATGAGTTAGGTACAGAGTGGGAATAGTCAGAGAGAAATCTTTTTCTCTACTTTTCCCCTAGATGGCTCCACTATGCTGCCTTGAACACCCATCCTAGCTTTGGATAAAGAAATCTCCTTCTTTAATTTTAAGATAAGAGTGAAAATAAGATTAATTCTAACAAGAGTCCAAAGTGATTAAAAAGACTCATTATAGGCTGTGCTCTATGCTAAGTATTATTCATGGGTCATCTCACTACAATCCCACCCTATGAGGCAGTTACTATTATTATCCCCATTTTATAAGTGAGTAAACTGTCATTTAGAAAGATTAAGGATATTAATCAGGGTCATGTATCTCATAAAGGGTAGAGCAAACTTTCAAATCCAGTGAGCCCACATTGGCAGCTCAGGCTCTTTGTTACTGTTGTTTTAACTATTCTAGGCACCTTATATACATTTTCATGTTTAATTATAATAACCATTTTTATTTAAAGATTACAGAATTTTGGAATGTTAGCATATGCAAAAAAAGGTACAAAAAGTAGGCAATATCAAAAAGTCTCCTTATTATCCTTAATGACTATATGGGCCGAGGATGGTGGTTCATTCTTGTAATCCTAGCACTTTGGGAAGCTGAGGTGGGAGGATCACTTGAGAACAGGAGCTTAACACCAGCCTGGGCAACACAGTGAGACACTCATCTCTATAAAAAATAAGAATATTAGCCAGGTGTGCACACCTGTGGTCCCAGCTACTTGGGAGGCTGAAGGAGGAGGATCATTTGAGTGAGCCCAGGAGATTAAGCTGCAGTGAGCTGTGACTGCAGCAGTGCTCTCCAGTCTGGGTGACAGAGCAAGACCCTGTGTTAAAAATAAAGCAATTTTTTAATTTAAAAAAATTAAAAAATTATGTCACTCCATTATTTTTCCATTTCATATGTATCATTTTGAGATCTGGTCTGATACACAAGCGTATATACGTGTGTGTGTGTATATATATATATATATATGTATACACGTACATGTATTCATTTATTTCACATAAATAGTAATATAGTATATACATGGTCTACACCTCACTTTTGCCCTTTAACAATATATCTTGGAGATTTTTTTCACTCTAAATCATAAAATTCTTTACCCTGATACCAAAACTAGACAAGGACACAACAACAAATAGCAACAAAACCACAGGCCAATATCCCAGATGAACATACATGCAAAAATTCTTGAGAAAATACTAGCAAATCAAATTCAACAACACATCAGAAAGATGACATGCCATATTCAAACTGGATTCATTCCAGGGGTGAAAAAATGGTTCTACATATGCAAATCAATCAATAGGATACCTCATATCAACAGAATGAAGGACAAAAACCATACAATCACTTCAATAGACACAGAAAAAACATTTGATAAAATTGAATATCCCTTTATGATAAGAACGCTAAAAAAATTAGGCATAGAAGGAAAACATTTCAACACAATAAAGACTATATTCAACAAACCCACAGCTAACATCTTACTGAATGGGGAAAAGCTGAAAGCCTTTCTTCTAAGAACTGGAACAAGAAAAGGATGGCCATTTTCACTACTCTTTTTTAATGTAGTATTGGAAGTCCTAGCCAGAGCAATCAGGCAAGAGAAAAAAATAAAGGGCATCCAAATTGGAAAAGAGAAAGTCAGATTGTTCCTTCGCAGATGATACAATCTTCTACCTAGAAAACCCTACAAATTCTCCAAAAAAGGAAAAATGAATGCAGTAAAGTTTCAGTACACAAAATCAACATACAAAAATCAGTAGCTACTCTATACACCAATAATAAAGTAGCTAAAAAAGAAATCATTGTCTTTATCTTCTTTTCAGCGACTATTATTTCAGCTACAGGCAATGGTTTCCTTTTTATTGGCAATCCAATGAAAGCAATTCCATTTACAATAGCTACAAAAAATAAAATATACATAGGAATAAATTTAACCAAAGAGGTGAAAGTCCTCAATAATGAAAACTACAAAACACTTATGAAAGAAATTGAAGAGGACACAGACAAATGGAAATACAGCCATGTTCATGGATTTGAAGAACTAATATTGTTGAAATGATAATATTATACAAAACAATCTACAGAGTCAATGCAATCCCAATAAAATACCAATGACATTCTTCAAAGTAACAGAAAAAAAATTCTAAAATTTGTATGGAAACACAAAAGACCCCAAATAGTCAAAGCAATCTTGAACAAAAAGAACAATGCTGGAAGCATTACACTAACTGACTCAAAATATACTATAAATCTGTAGTAACCAAAAGAGCATAGCATTAGTATAAAAAGAGACACATAGACCAATGGAACAATACAGAGAAACCAGAAATAAATTCATATATTTACAGCCAACTAATATTTTACGAAGACGCCATGAATCTATATTGGGGAAAGGACATCCTTTTCAATAAATGATGCTCAGATAATGGATATTGCAGTGGCTCATGCCTGTAATCCCAGTACCATGGGAGGCCGCGGCAGGTGAATTGCTTCAGCCCAGGAGCCTGCCTGGGCAACATGGCAAAACCTCATCTCTACAAAAAATACAAAAATCAGGCCTGGTGCGGTGGCTCACACCTGTAGTCCCAGCACTTTGGTAGGCCGAGGCAGGCAGATCTCAAGGTCAAGAGATCAAGACCATCCTGGCCAACATAGTGAAACCCCGTCTCTACTAAAAATACAAAAATTAGCTGGGCATGGTGGCAGGCACCGGTAGTCCCAGCTATTCAGGAGGCTGAGGCAAAAGAATCACTTGAACCTGGGAGGTGGAGGTTGCAGTGAGCCAAAATCATGCCACTGCACTTCAGCCTGGTGACAGAGTGAGACTTTGTCTCAAAAATAAATAAATAAACAAAATTAGCCAGGTGTGGTGGTGTATAGCTGTAGTCTCAGCTACTCAAAAGGCTAAAGTGGGAGGACTGCTTGAGCCTGGTAGGTCAAGACTGCAGTGAGCTGTGATTGCACCACTGCACTCCAACCTGAGTGACAGAGCAAGACTCTGTCTCAAGAAAAAAAAAAAAAAAA
>PVKV010014604.1:35474-56886 GCA_004027835.1 Alouatta palliata
CTTTGTCTCAAAAATAAATAAATAAACAAAATTAGCCAGGTGTGGTGGTGTATAGCTGTAGTCTCAGCTACTCAAAAGGCTAAAGTGGGAGGACTGCTTGAGCCTGGTAGGTCAAGACTGCAGTGAGCTGTGATTGCACCACTGCACTCCAACCTGAGTGACAGAGCAAGACTCTGTCTCAAGAAAAAAAAAAAAAAAACAAAAAAAAAAAACTGTTCAACATCAGAGGCTGGCTGACCCATCCTGAAGTATAGAATTCAGGAATCAGCCTCACCTCACCACTAATTCCAGACAGAACAACAACAAAAAAAGGGTGATGAGAGAGATAAGGAATGTATTTCCAGACAGTCAGGCCCAGGTCTGATACAGTTGAACTTTGTATTTTTTAATTCACCATGCTTCTTCACTCCAGTGAACACGTTTTTTCTGTACCTTCCTTATCTTTTCCAAAGTTTAACTATGTTTGCTTTCTACTCTTTTCCTTGAAAGTCAGCTAGAAGTCTCTCTCTCTGGTTTTATTTATTTCTGAATTTTTGCAATGTGATCAGAGAATATTATTCTTATTTTTACATTTTGAAAATTACTTAAATTTTCTTTAAGGTCTAATATTTGGTAACTTCTGTGAGTATTCCTGGAGTGCTTGTCTAGAAGAATTAATATTCAGTTTTCAGGCAAGAAGCAATGTGTATGTATATATACATATGCATATGAACCCATGCAAGAAATTATACAATGTAAGTTTTGTAAATCTTTATTTTGTCTACTTAATCTGTCATCGAATGCAAGAAATAAATAGAAATATTAGGCTATAAAATTTTTATGATAATTTCTTTATATTTCTTACAGTTTCAGCTTCTAAAATACAAGTGTTATATTGTTTGATGCATACATATTCATAGGTCTTACCTCTTCATTGGGGATTGCACATTTTGTTAATATAATGTTCTATTTTGGAATTATCCAACGTGTTTTAAACAACTTTATTGGGATATAATCCACATAAAATACAATTCAACCATTTAAAGTGTATAATCCAATGACTTCAGTATATTTATAGATATGTGCAATTATACTCACAATCACTTTCAGAACATTTTTATGATCTCAAAAAGAAAGCCTGAAATCTTTAGGAATCATTCTCTTATTCTCCCCTGCCTCACTCCCATCTGAGCCCTAAACTACTACTAATTTACTTTCTGTCTCTGTAGATATACCCTTTCTGGACATTTCATGTAGTCTTTTGCAAGCAGCATTTTTGCTTAGCATAATGTTTTCAAGGTTCATCATCCATGTTGTAACATGTATCATTCCACTGTGATCAGAGAATATACTTTGTACTATTTTGTTAAATTTATTAAGGTTTATTTTTGGCCCAGCATGAAATCTATTTTAAAGAATGTTGTAGATTCAAGACAAATGTATAGTCTACTGTTGTTAGGTGTGGTCTAGAAATGTTTGTTAAGTCTAGTTGCTTTGTAGTGTTGTTCAGGTGTCTGTTTCCTTGTTGATCTCTGGCCTAGCTGTATTCATTGGAATACAGTGAAATATTCAAGGTTCCAAGTGTTTTGTTGTTGATAATGATGATGATGATGATGGTGATGATGATGATGATAAACTGCCTATATTTTTTCATTTCTGTCAGTTCTTGTCTCTAGTATTTTAGTAGTCTTTTATTGTGTATAAGTTTATAATTGTTATATCTTCCTGATGATTGACATTTTTATTGTTATTAAATTTTCCTTTTTGTCTCTAGTAACATTGTAACATTTGTTTTTGTTTTAGAGCCAGATTTGTTTGATATTAGCACAGTGACTCCAGCTTTCTTATGGTTGCTGTGTGTATGGTCCATCTTTTTCCAACTTTGATTTTTCAGCGTAGTGTTTTTGAGTCTAGAATGTGCCTCCTGTAAACAGCATATAAGTGAATAATTTTTTTAATCCAGTCTATTTCTGTCTTTTTATGGGGTTGTTCAATTGATTTACATGTAATGTGATTATTGATGTAGATGAATTTACATCTGTCGCTTTACTTTTTGCTTTCAAAATGTCTCATTCTTTTTGTTTCTCTATTTCCCTTTATTGCTTTCTTTTGTATGGAGTGAATACTATCTTATGTGGTATTTTAATTTCTTTAGTGATTTTTTTTCACTTTATTTCTTGAGTTATTTCATTAGTGGTTGTTCCAGGACTTTAATTATAAACACCCAAACTTATCAGAACCCGCTCCAGATTTATACTGACTTAACTTCAGTGAGATAGTTTTTGTGCTATTACAACATCTGCAAATGTTACAAACCTACAATACATTGTTATAAATAGAACTTTATAATTGTATGCCTTTTAAAGAATCTAAAAGAAGAAAAGAGGGTAAGTATATATTTATAGCTATTGTTATGTTAATCTTCTCATTTATCATTTCCAGACCCCTATTTCCTCCTCTGGTTTCAAGTTACCACCTCGAGTAACTTCTTTCACCCACTTCCTTTGTGCTGTGTTTGGCAATACATTATCTTTCTTTATGCCATAGGTCAAATAACTCATTACATACATTTTTTATACAATTAGTTTTAAAACAGTAGAAGGGACAAGAAATACACACTTATAGTATTTATAATTACGAAATTATTATCACCATTGCTCTTTATTTCTTCCTGTGAATTTGAATTACCCTACGGTGTCACTTGCTTTCAGCTTGAAGAACTTCCTTTCATATTTCTTATAAGGCAGACCTCCCAGAAACATTTTTGCTTGCTTATTTTTAAAAATGAGAATTCTTTAGTTAACTTTCAGTTTTTGAAAGATAGCTCTGCTGATTGAAGAATTCTTGATGAACTATTGCTTTCCTTGAGCACTTTGAATGTTATTCCATTGCCATCTGACCTCCATTGTTTCTCACGAGAATTCAGCAGTTAGTCATATTGGGAGTCTGTTTAAATGACAAGTTATTTTTCTCTTGCTGCTTTCAACATTTTCTTTTTCAGCCATCTTCTTTTCTTTGGTTATTAGCATTTTTACTATGAGGTGTTTGTTTGTGGATCACTTTCTATGCTACTTGAGATTCCTGGCTGTATAGATCAATCTTTTTCAATAAATATTGGAAGTGTTTAGTCATTATTTCTTCAATTATTTTTATCTTTCTTCCTATCTATTCTCACCTTCTGGTACTCTCATTATACATACGTTAGTTTGCTTAATAGTATCACACATTTCTCTGAGGCTCTGTTCACTTTTTGAAAGAATAATTAATAGACTTTATTCTTAGTACAATTTTAGATTTACAGAATATTTAAGGATATAGTACACAGATTTCCATACACCCACCCCACCCAATTCCTCCACCCCAGCACACAAATTCCCCTATTATTAACATCTTGCATTGGTGTGGCACATGTGTTACAGCTGATGAAATAATATTCATACAATATTAATGCAATATTACAGTTGAACTAATATTCATATATGTAATATTCATTATTCATATAATATTCATACATACTGATTATTACTATAATCAGTAGTTTAAGGTTCTATGAACTCCAAATCTAAAAATTGTTTATGCTTTGTGTTATACAGTTCTATGGGATTTGACTAATTATGAAACATATCTATTATTACATTTTCATACAGAGTATTTTCACCACCCTAACAATCCCTTGGGCTTAACCTGTTCATCTCTCCCCCACCTCTCCCTAAACCCCTGACAACTAATGGTCTTTTTACTGCCTCCATAATTTTGCCTTTCCCAAAATGTCACATAGTTGAAATCATAGTATGTAGGCTTTTTCAGATTGTCTTCTTTCACTCAGCAATATGAGTTAAGTCTCCCCATTGTCTTTCCATGGCTTAATAACTTATTTCCTTTTTCCCCTCTGTTCTTCAAGTTGTGTAATCAATTTTGATCTATC
The DNA here is from genome assembly GCA_004027835.1 of Alouatta palliata. Classification (NCBI taxonomy): domain Eukaryota; kingdom Metazoa; phylum Chordata; class Mammalia; order Primates; family Atelidae; genus Alouatta; species Alouatta palliata. Next base: position 39,379 of record PVKV010014604.1, read on the forward strand.
TTCAAGTTCATAAATTCTTTTGCCAGTTCAAATATATGGTCAAGGCCCTCAAGAGAATTTTTTATCTTAATTTTACTTTCCCTTCTAAAATTCCCACTTTAAAAAATCATTTCTCTTTATTGTGTTTTTTTATATTATACAACATGTCATTGTACTTTCTTTTACTCTTTAAACCATGATTTTTTAAAAATCATATTTGTAATGGCCACTTTGAAGTTTTGTCTGTTAAATCCAATATCTGGTTTATCTTACAGGTATTTTCAATTGCCTGCTATATTTCCAGCATATTGATCATGCTTTGCTGTTTTTTTTTTTTTGTTTTGTTTTGTTTTGTTTTGCTTTACATGTGTTGTAATATCTTCTTTGAAACTGGACATTTTAGATCATTTTAGATAATATATTGTAGCCACTCTGAGTACCACATCTACCTTTCTAGGGCTTATTATTCTTATTTCATTGTCTGTTTATTTAGTAATTTTAGATAGGCTATTTTAGTGGTATCTGTTTTCCTCACTATTGTTAAATTTATGTTGACAACCTTCAGGGGCTGCAGCCTTGGAAGGGCCTATTATCACCTTGGGATGACTGGCTTAAACAGAGCTCTCTTTGACTATCACCTCCCTAACCATGCCCAGCTGTTAAGAGCCTTTAATTGCTGGCTGATTGCGCAATTGTTTTCAATAGTATTGTAGGGCATAAATTGCTCTGTATACTAATGCTATCAAACTAAAGTCAGTGTTTTAGATTTGCTCTGACCTCAGGAAGGATTTTCTTAGATATCTCTTTCCCCATTTTTCTGGAAAGTCCCCTTGTCTACAGTAATTTATATATCCAATGAGTAGCCAGTATTTTCTCAATTACCTTTCATACCTTTCACCGCAAACTTTATCCTTGTTGAGAATGCCCTTGGGATTAAACGTCTCCACACTCTGTTTCAAATGAAGCCGGTTCCTTTGTGAAGAAATTAGGAGTTATCTGTTTTAAAGCCTACTTTGACCTTCAGGCAGAATCACTGAGCCAAAGCTCTGGAACTGGCAAAGGGCAGCAGGTAGCCGGCAGTATGGAACAGTAATACTACTACTTGCTGAGTAATATCCCTGCTTTAGAAGCTGAACTTTAAGCAGAAGGAGGAGACAGTAGTCTTAGTTAACCTCTGCTTGCTTCTCCTAGCATGAAACCATGGCCTTATAAATGGAGACCAGGGACCCCAGTAGTCTCAAAGGTGCTGTGCCCAAAGAAGAGACTCCCTCTTACCAGTGGGGGCTAGCAGAAGGAGGGAAACCTTCCTCCTGGCTAAATTTTTCAAGAACTTAGCCTCATTTGTAGGTAGCTGAGGGCAGGGTGAGGACTACTGAAATCCTCCCTCCCCCAGTAAGCTGGCCCTCCAAGCTAGGAACTGGGGTTAGGAGGAGCCTTGGGTTCTTAGCTACACTATACTGGAGTGAAGTTTTTGTCTTGCTGAGCTGGGAAGTTAAATGGAGATAGTGGTCTTGGTTCAAATACCATAGACTCTCTTGTTTTCTAATGAATTTTGACAGATTTTCTTGAATACTTGTTTCATTTGCTGTATACTCTTAGAACCATTTCCAGAAACTATAAATAGCATAGTCCCACAAAATCCCACAAGAACTACTCCCACTGGGGATTTCATGTCATGCTGAAAGATGATCTTGTAATCATCCAACAGGTTCTTCCTGCCTGCGACACAGACAAAATCAATTAATGGAGACCATGGCATTGCAGCACAGAAAGAATTTAATTGAGGGAAGCCAGCCATGCCACTTAGGAGGTGGCATTATTACTCAAATCAATCTCTCTGAAGACTCAGAGGTTAGGGGTTTTTAAGGATAGTTTGGTGGGCAGGGGACTAGGGAATGGGGCATGTTGATTGGTTGGGAATAAAATCATAGAGATATGGAAAACAGTCCTTGTGTGCTGAGTCAGCCTCTGGGTGGGGCCACAGGATTAGTTGAGTCATGAGTCTAGAGTCCAAGTGGAGTCAGTCTGAAAGATATCTCAAACAATCAATCTATAATAGTGATGTTATCTATAGGAGTAATTGGAGAAGTCACAGATCTTGTGACCTCTGGCCATACGATCCTAAGCAGTAAGGGATTATAAAAACTACACCCACATCTTAGCAGAATTCAGGCCTCTGTCATAATAATCCTAACCACATGGCCTTTCATTGGTTTTATTTACAAAGGTGGTTTATTAATAGTTTTGACAGGGCTATTACCATCTTTGCTTTAAGGTTAAACCATAAACTGAATTTCTCCCAAAGTCAGCTCAGTCTACACCCAGGAATGACCCAGGATGGCTTGAAAATTTAAACCAAAATAGAGTCAACTATGTCAGATTTCCTTACTTTCATGATTTTGCAAAGGCAGTGTCAATCTTCCTCTTAACAAACCAATGCTTTCACCTATAAATTCAACTTTGCCTGGCATTAAGACTGTGATTTCTGTTTTTCAATTTGGATTAGCATTTTCTCATTCTTTTGACCCTTTCTTATTATTATGTTTCAGATCTGTCTTGTGTATGCTACAGATAGCTGGATTTTGTTTCTTGGTCTTAACGTACAATCTTTTATGAAATTTTCCTTTTATCTTCAATGCCTAGTACCATACCTAGCATTTATTAGCTGTTTGAGGAATGAAGGTTGTTTTCTCTCCTGAGTCCTGGGCAAGGTAGGATCCCTCTAGTCCTCATTGGAAAGCCCCAGGAGTTGGTAAAGTCACATATTATTCCTGCTGGATGCTGCTTAGAGATCACTAAGATCAATATCTCTGAAAAAAAAAAAGTTAACAGTCTTTTTGAAGTATAATTGTCATACAACAAATGTCCCTATTTAAAATATATAATTTGGTAAGTTTTGACATATATCTATATCACACACACACACACACACACACACACACACCAGGAAGCAATCACACCAGGAAACAGTTAACATGTCTGTTGCCCCCAAAAGTTTCCTTGTGTCCTCATGGTTTCTTGTGTTTCTTCCCAAATGAACCATAACCACTGCCCTCATGTAGCATCTGTGCTAGGGTTTATTTATCATGACGCTGTATATATCTAAACAGGTCCAAAACAGTATAGCTCAATCAGGTCCTTTGCTGTCTTATGATATAGTTATTTTAATGTCTTAGCCCAATGCGGTGAGAGAAGGACTGAGCTTGCTTAAGGACTCAAGATCTATTTCCAATGACCTTCTCTAATACTGGATAAAATAATTAATGAAATTGCTCAAATCATCCGTTTTTCTAGGAAAATGAAATATTATGTATGTGATCTTACTACTTGCAGAATGACAACTTTCTGTTTCTCCTGACTTTTCCATATTTTAATATTTTCCTTTTGTACTCATCTGAATGATTCTTTGAAAGAGAATGTTTTCTTGAGAATGAATAGGAGAAATAGGAGCCTTGTTAGGCATTGCCAGCTGCTCAGTCTAGTTCTCTGAAGCCTCCAAAATAAATATATTTTTAAAATCTTCCAGAACATGTTTGTTGAGAAGCGTCATGGCTGGCTAAGCTTGCCTATTTAGTATAACAGATGTTAATTTGTTTACCCAGAATAAAGAAAAATCTAAGTATATTTTTTCATAGAGTGTCCCATGTGGATGACACAAGCATTTTTATTAGTCCAGAGTTTGCATTTTATTTTTATCAGAATATTTTGCCTAATACATTTTATGCTCAAATATTATGACTTTATGAGATATTTTTAAAAAAACTAAAAGGAATATGTAAAGTAGTTCCACTGAACCTAGAGTTCTCTGTTATGTTTAATTAATTTCAAGTCTGGATGGGGTAGAGGAGAGAGCTACCAATTGAATTGGTTAAGTGCACAGACTCTGGAACAAGACCGTGTGAGATGTAACTATCCTACCTGTTATTACCTGTGTGACCTTGGGCAAATTACCCAACATCTCTGAGAGATGATTCCACATCTTTAAAATAAAGATAACACTTACCTCACAGAGTGTATTAGCCCATTTTTACACTGCAATAAAGATACTACCTGAGACAAGGTAATTTATAAACAAAAGAGGTTTAATTAACTCACCTCTGCATGGCTGGAGAGGCCTCTGGAAATTTATGATTATGGAGGAAGGTGAAGAGGAAGCCAGGCATGTCTTACATGGTGAAGAAGAGAGAGAGCATGCAGGGGGAATGGCAGGCACTTATGAAACAATCAGATCACATGAGAACTTACTCATTATCACAATAATAACTTGGGGGAAACCACCCCTCCCATAATCCAGTCACCTCTCACCAGTTCTCTCCTTCAACATGTGGAGATTACAATTTGAGATGAGATTTGGGTGGGAAATCAGAGCCAGATCAAACCACAGAGTAATTAAGGAAACGAAGTGTGATGATACATGTACAATACTTACAACAGTGTCTGGATCATAAGTGTTATTTATGTTATTTATTATTTTGTGTATAAAAATAATGCCATTTGAAATGAATGTTTTCCTTTATGTTATGATTCAAAAGCAAACCAAGTCACTTATACATTTGATTTTGAAATTTAGCTTTAAATATACTAATATTAAGATATTATTATATGGTTTACATTACTGTCAAATGTTTTTTCATTAGTTTGGGACACAATGACATCTCTAAATACGTTAGGCAGTGAAAGTTAAAAATAGTCGACTATTTGTGAGGAGCTCTGTCCAAGAATGTTAACTGAGAAAAAGAAAGCAGATATTAATTATTTCGTGTTGTTCTACTGAACACTTGTTACTCAGGTAAACTCTTAGCTTTGTGGTCAGAAACCTTAGTTTTAGGTAGATCTGGCTATTTTTCCTGGCATTTCTTAGTCTACTGCATACATATAAAGGGTCTTTTGTAATTGTCTGTTGTCTAATTAAAGCGGCATGCTCCTATGCTCCTTGATCCTCCATACCCTTAAACCCCATGTGGCCCTGTATAAGTAGTGAGAGGAGGAAGGGCCATGATGGAGAATGTGGTAATGGTCATAAACATGTGCATGAGCTTGCTACTTGCTACTTCCAGTGATGATCATGCTCTGGAAATGGTCCCTTAATTCCAGAGGGCAGATGCTTATCAAATGGCACTGGTGGTCAAAACAGCAAGTACTTACTCAGTTGTGTCCATTTCTTCAATTTTTTTTTTTTTTACTCATAGCTACATTACATCTCCCAGCCTCCCTTTCAGGTAGTTAGACTCATGTGATGAGTTTTGATCAATGGGATGTGAGTAGAGGCTATGGATGCCTGACCCATAAGAAATATGCCACTCCTGATACTCATCCTATATTTCCCATCCACTGACTGAACGAGTGGATTTCAGGGACCTAGACAGGGGACATATAGGGAAAAAGTCTGGGTTTCTTAAGTAACAGATTAAGTAACTGATCTGTTTTAAATGATGCTCACCACTTTATTGTGGCCACTAGGAAGACCCTATCTAAGTCCATTGCTAGGCAAAATTATGAAGAAAACTTCTTAAACTTAACTTAAACTTCTTTTTTTTCTCAGATTCTTTATATCCTTCTCCCTTTGATGATAATAATAAACATTTATTGAGTATATATCAGACATTTTGTTAATTTCTATGTTAATTCTAGATACTATGTCATTTACCCTCCATATCAACCATATATAGTATTATGCACACAACTGAATGGATGAAGCATAGAGGGGTTGTTATGGATCACTAGTGCACAATGGAATCAAGATTTGAACTCAGAAAATTCACACCTAATTACCAAACCAAATGGCTTCCCAATACACTCTAAGTGTTCAGTTTCTCTAGTTGTGCAGACAGTCTACAGACCTTGCCCTCTCAGTTGACTTCCCAAAGCACACAACTTTCCTCCAATTATGTCCTTCAAAAAATTCTATCCTAAATCCCATTTGTCAAACATTTATTAGGCAAAGAAACTAATGGATTAATTATAATTCTATTCTGAGCACTCACTATATTAAAAGGATTAGTGTTAACTGCAATGGGCTTGATAAACTTGGCAATATCAGGATTTGGGGACTGAATTCCAGAGAATTTCAGCCTCTTTATCATCTGGCCACCCTATGCTAATTTAAAACCCAAAAAGTTAAAGAGTCCTGGGGTAGGGTTTGGAGAATTTTTGGCCCAATTATTCTTATGAGTAATATAAATTATACCCAAAGGTATCAGAGAAGCAGTTTCAAGAGAAGAACAACAGTGCAGGGTCAGCAGCGAGTGGTGTTGGGAATCCATGATGAAATAAACAGGAGTTAGAAAGCTGGAGGTGGGAGAACAAGAACATGGGAGAAGAGATAGGTGGCCTGGCATAATTCCAGAAATGAGTCCCACAGTGTGCTATACATTTTTCAACATCTCCTGGAGTATATCTATATGATGAATCTGGAATCACTTGAAGGGGCTGGAACAGGTATGGGAAAATGTCATATAATTGCATAACTGTACATAGGGGAAAAGCAATGAATACTCTGACAGAAGTTCGGATAATGTAGTATGAGGGTAAATGTCTTCTGTCTGAAGGATATCTAGACAGATTTTTTGAAAGAGGTAACTATGGTGTTGGGCTTTCCTGAATGCACAGAATTAGGAAAGCAGATATTGGAGAAAGGGCAAAGAAGGCACCATAATAGGTAGTGGAACCTGCATAAGCAAAAGCATAGAGATAGGGATGTTCAAGCTGTGCTACAGAAATAGCATGCTGTTGAATTTTCAGGTGTAAATTGCACAAGGGGTAACACTAAGGGACAAAGGTGAGAGATAAACAAGGGAAAAGGAGAGCTCACAGGTAACTGATTATTGAATCCAGGTTATCTGCAGTCATAGTGGAGCCTATCAGAGAAGAAAGCTCCTCAAGTGAAAGAATTTAGAGAAGGAAGGAAAGGGGCCAGGGATAGAAGAAAACTTTGGGAGAAACTTTAAATGTATTTGAAAAAGAACTAAAAATAAAGGACTCTCAACCAGTGGAAAGGAGGCAATGGAGATTTTTAAGAGATATTGGGGTGGTGAGAAGTTGCGAAGTGCTGACTAGCACTTCTTCATTGAGCATTTAGCTGTCACCTGCAAGTGACTGGAACTGTACTATGAACTGGACATAAAAGGCTTTGCACCAGAGTTCCTCCATGAGGTTCCTTCTAAGGCCAGAGGGATTAAGAAATAAATGACAGTGATGAAGTGGAGGTGTGGATCAAGGGAATTATTCTCCAGAGAAGTACTTAGAGGGCTCAGAGGAATTGCATAATGGAGAGCAGGTGCATTTTTTAATCTAGGGAACACTTGAACAGGTTTCAACCAGGAGGATGAAGAGAGCTTGGAATGGAGGAGAAGAACAGAAGACAGTTGACAGAGGAAAAGAGAGTGCAATTTAGCAAGAAAGAATCATGGATTAATACAGAAATTTCATTGGTGGAGAAAGTGCAATGGAGGAATCTAAAATCACATATTTGAAGGGACATCAGGTGTCCTCAGAGAAGAGGGGGATGAAGATTGGAGCCCAGGAGAATGGAGAGGTTTGGCACAGGATCTGGAAGAATGTCTGCAAAGATTGTACTTGATTTTAGTTCATCAATCACCACATATTTATGAAGCATCTAGTCTGTGCCCAGTGGTACACTGGATTGTACATTGCAGCTTTCCAAAGTGCTAGAAGTTGCTGCCAACTTGGCAATATCAGCAAATGTTGTAAAATGTGTTCTTTGCTCCATCACAGAAGTCACTAATAAAAGTAAAGAGTAACTTACAATTCAGGCCCCGAAAGCACCCAACTTGCTCTTTCTTTCCAGTTTAAGACCAATGCACTGAAGTCTCCATTTTTAAGTCAATATTATTTACGTTATTTCATTGTGATCAACATTTTGCATGCTTGGCTATGAGTTCATCTTCTTAGCTTGTCATCACAACTGGCATAAAATCATGCATGGTTTCACAATATATTACTCTCTCACTATAATAAAGATAGGAAGTTATGAGTGTGCGTTGGTAGAGAAAGTACCATTTTGACTTGAAGGTCAAAGAATTTGTGAATTAATGATTTAGTTAAAATGTAGCAATAAAAGAAAATTTGAGATATGGGCTAGGACTTGAAAAGGACAAAATTATCAAGACAGAGTAAATAAACTTAGAGAAATGGTGAAATTGAAAATATTGGAGGGCATTAGAGGGCAAAAGACACTCTCTGTGCTCTGCCAATATCTCTTCAGCATTCATCTTCCCATTGCCCTCTGAGGCTTACTCTCGCTTCCAGGGCATCACTGGCTAGAACACAAGCCAGGCCAGAAGTACTAGGAATTAGTGCCGGTGGGAGAGTCCTTCAACCAATAATGGATATGATTTAGCATATCAGTATTCCATATCACCATCCCCAAGGTGAAACAACTCAAAAGCACATCATCTCCTGGAGGTCCCCAATAGGTGGAGTTGCCCACAGTGGCAACCTATTCATTAACACATGTTAGACTCCTTTCACTCCCTTCCTTAATGCCCTCTTCTCCACTCATTTTCCACATTGGCTTCCCCAAAATGATGACTTGCATTTAAAAACTTTGTCTCAGTGTTTTCTGCAGTAGAATTAAGCCTAATTCACAGAGGGAAACCAAATTCCTCTGCAGAAGAAAAAAAAAATAGAATCCACCAACATGTACTATTTCTTCCCCGATAAACCACGTCCTGTTGAACCACCATCTACCCAATTCCCCAAGATAGAAACCCTAAAATTATCTTTAAGAATTCTCTCTTCTTTCTATCTTATATTCAAATCATTGAGAAGTTCTACAGATCTACCCTCTAAATATATATCAAATCTACTTTCCATCTCATTTTGCACAGTCTAGGTCAGGCTACCTCATCTCCCACCTGGACCTCCTGACTTATCTATCCATTTTTATTTTCTTCCAATTCTTCCTCCACTTAGCATCCCCAAGCAAACTTCTCAAAGCTAAGTCTAATTTTTTACATCCCACACCCTGCTTAAAACCCTTCAATGGCTTTCCATCTGTCTTACATTACAGCCAACACTCCTTAACACAGCCTGCAAGATTTTACATGGTCTGGATTCCCCCTACCCTCCACATTTCCAGCTTCCCCTTAAACCACACTCTCTTTTGCTTTAAACTTTCCAGCTCTCTGCTCCTTCTTACATTGAATTCCTGTCATTTTCTTGCTCCCTTGCACCAAGGGATGCAGATTTTCTTAGAAAAGTCTTTCCCTGCAATCTTCCCCTCTCATGACCTTTTGTTTAGTTAATGCCTACCCTGTCTTCAGTTCTCAAGTTTAGAGTTACTTTCTCTAAAAATTTCCAGATATCCCTTATTAGGTTAAATCTCTCTTCTACAGGCTTTTATGGAATTATATAACTCTACTTTTTTCCACCATTGTAAATTTTACATTTAAATCACTGATTATTAAAGTTAGTCTCCTGGTCTACACTTTATCCTCCTTGATGCCAAGGAAGATAAGCCAATGAGCATATGCTTGCTAATTTTATATTTAATTAGCAGGAATTAAATATAAATCACTGTAAGAAACAGGAATAGTCTGTGGGGGAAAGGAACATAGTTCTGGTGAAGCCAAAAGGACACATGAAGGGGCATCATGCACACGCTCTCATATAGGATAGCTTTGCTGTTCTGCCCTAAAGATTACAGAATGGAAACTGGCAGTGAGTCTACTATACTTTTCTCTCTAATATTCTCCAACAACGTGGTAACAGGATAAAAATAAAGCAGATTATCTAATGCTAGGGAGAGTGAATATAGCAAATTAGAAGGCTGTGGGTATAGACGATGTGGTCATTCTCTCTTTTTTATAAAAAGAAGTAGAGACGAGGTTTTGCTGTGTTGCCCAGGCTGGTCTCAAACCCCTGATCTCAAGCAATATTCCTGCCTCAGCCTCTCAAAGTGCTGGGATTACAGGCGTGAGATCCCATACCTATGTGTTTTGTTTTCTCTTTCCTCCTTTCTGGGAAGGGATTTTTCTTTAGCATAAAATTGTCCTTAAGCTATGCTTTAAGAGTTTATATATATTAACAGGAGATCATTCTCATGATCTTGGAGGCATTTTTCTGGGAGGGAACTGGAAGACCTGAAGCTGTCTGCAGAAGCTCTGCAGTATATAAATGACCTGATAAAGATTCATGGCCATGGAATGGATGCAGGACCAGAAAGAACTAGTGATGGAAAAGTGAGATCTTGGTGGTAGGTGGTCCAGAGGAAAGAAATCCCATGGAGGGGTCCAGGAAAAAAAAGTATGAATGAGGGAGACCATGTAACATGCACTTAACATGAACCCTGGAGAGACCAATAAGAAATTTGATAAGAAAAGTAAAGCTCAGTTTTTCACAGAGATCCAGGTTCTGTGTTTATTTGTGTCCATCTAAGAGTGACTTCATTGCCATGGATTTATTCCATGCCTTTTTTTGAGACTCTGTCACCAAGCTGGGGTGCAATGATGTGATCATAGCTCACTGCAGCCTTGAGCTCCTGGACTCAAGCAGTCCTTCTGCCTCAACCTCCCATTTAAGGATGTAACTAAAGAATTGTATGCATTAAAAAAATCTAGTTGAATGAGTGAATAAAACTCCATGTGACCCTTTCAATCAGCACAAAAAGGACATTTCAAAAGAAAGATTAAGGGACTTGCTGAAGTAAGTGGGAAACTTAACGTGATATATCCTCCTTGGGGGAATGGGAAATATGGTAGATAAAAAGGATTTTTTTGTAAGAGTTAGAGGAAACTAATCTGGAGACCTAGAAAAATGATAGTAGGTAGACTTATTTGGTAAGTGTATAATGTAGGGTGGGATGGAAGTCAAGGAAACAGAGGAGTGGTGACCCAGTATTAAGGATGATAAAGACAAAAGTAGATGAAAAGAGATAGAGTGAAAGAAAAAATACAAACTAGGTCCTCAAGAATGAAGTAAATATAGACTTGGGGTCTAAAAGGATGAAGAGTTGAGGTAGAAGACAGTTGCAAATACATGAAGTCAAGTATTTTTACATTTTATATATAATAACTAACATATTTTACAACTGAGATGGTTCATTTGCTTTTAGGGCATAATTCACTTTTAAAAACTTATTGTTACTGCTCATTAAAATACACTTATTTTCAAGGTGCCGACCAATGAGCCTTTCATGAATTGTTTCAAACCTTTCCACATAAAGAGTCATCTACTGTGTCTCTCCTTGTTCTCCAAATTTAAAAAAGGAAAGTACTGCGGGTATTTCAGAAACTTTCTCTCCTAACATGGAGGATCCACAGCCATAACAAATCTGGATCTACATCATGAGAGGAAAATTATCTTTCAGGTCTCCAGTAATATTATACTTGCAAAGAACACCATTGGTGCATTACGATAGAGAGAACTGCTCAGTGTCACATGGTATAACTCCATCTGCTATCTTTTAGCAAGCTTCCAGATGGATTCCATTTCTGGTCTCCAGAAAGTCGAGGCCAATCAACATGAAAAGCTGTGTCTCTGATTATCCATCACAATCATCCAAGGAAAATCACAAATTTTTTGTTTTCTACCCATCTTTCTTGTGAAGAGACCTGTGGTTTTATTTTTAACTGCAAAATCCGCCTGTGCATTGATGAGCAATGACAATGCCAATGGTCTGTTTTTTTCCTTAGGTTTGTTTCTTACGGTGGTAGGAAAGCCTACCTTGAAAATGTCTCTCCTATTCTCTTTCAAAAATCTTTAATTCAGTTTTCTGAGGGATTATTTATGCTTCTGGCAATTACAAGACTTAAATATGCTTATGATATTATTATGACTTGAAGAGCATCTCAGATAGAGGAACCAAACAAATGGCTTGAATTGGAATACCATGCTGATGAGAAATAAGACCTATAAAAACAAATTTATGTTTGAGAATTTTTATTTGTGTAGTCAAAGTACTTATTTATGTTATCTCTTTTTCATGTAGGTTAAAATTATGTCACCATCTCTATAACATGGCTGGTGTCAAAAAGAAAGAATTCTATTGGTTTTTAACTCACACATACTCACATGCATCCCACCCTCCACTTCTCTGGAATAGGTCCATACTGTTTGTAAATTTAACATATTTTCTTTTTAAGTTGATAAGATTATAACCTAAGTATAAGTTCAGGAAGAGTCTAAGGAAAGCATTTATTTTCTTTTATGTCCCAATAATGACTGCTTTTAGCTAAAACTTTGTTAGAGGCTACTTACATTTAAGATTTTTAAATATTCCCATTTCTTTTCTTTTCTTTTTTTTTTTTTTTGACTTGTGAGAGAGAAGAGTGACCGTTGCCCCAGATATCTTTCCCCCTTCTTCTTTGGGCATGTGTATACTTGGAATAAAGATTTTTTCCAGCCTCCCTTGCAGCTGGGTCTGGTCATGTGACCAAGCGTTTGGCAATGGGATACAAGCAGAGGTAGGGTGTACAGCTTCTGAGAAGTGCATTGCATCTCTGCTCCAATCCTCCCACCTTCCTTTAGGCAGTCATGAGAGACTAAATTGGCTGGAGCTCCAACAGTCATGCTAGAGCATAAGATAAGTCTGAGAACAGAAGCCATGCCTGATGGAGCAAGATAACAGTGCCTTGGGTCTTTTACACTTCGGAGCACTGTCTTAACCCTGGATTGTCACCCAAAAGACCTATTGAATGAATTTCTATTTTTAGAAATAATGGCCTTATTATTTTGGGATTCTCTATTACTCAGGGCCTATTATGTATGTTTTTCAAAAATTGGATAGTGTCTTACTAATAAAAGATGATTCTAGCAGATGTCATTTCCAACTAAGGTCCAAATAGTGATACACACAATTGTAATGGAAAATTTTAAGAGCACTAACTGTCTTAGAACTATCACTAGGCAGTCAAGATCTCTTAACATAAAGAAAAATTTAAAAGAAAATGAAGTTGTATGCATGTTATTTTATCCTTAAAGTTTCTTTTCTTTTTCAAGTTCTCCTTCCACATTCTATCTACTAACCTGAACTTAGGTAACTCAGCAACAAAAAAATCTGCCTTCAACTGCCAGCACCTGCGAATGTTTGTTTGCTCTGGAAACAGAAATTGCTCTTCTTAAGAGAGGGGCAGGGTCGGGCATGGTGGCTCATGCCTGTAATCCCAGCACTTTGGGAGGCTGAGGTGGATGGATCACAGGGTCAGGAGTTCAAGACCAGCCTGGCCAACAGAGCGAAACTGTCTTTGTTAAAAATACAAAAATTAGCCAGGGGTGGTGGTGGGTGCCTGTAGTCCCAACTACTTGGGATGCTGAGGCAGGAGAACCACTTGAACCCAAGAGTCAGAGACTGCAGTGAGCCAAGATCATGCCACTGCACTCCAGCCTGGCTGACAGAGAGAGACTCTATCTCAATAAAAAAAGAAAAAAAAAGAGAGGGTCAGGAGAGACATGTGTTGGAAAGCTAACACACATCCCCCAACTCAGGAGAAGCCCTGAAACAATGACTGAAAGGAGACAATGTATAAATATCCCAGCTCCTTTGTTCTTTGAGTGAATTAACTCTGGAGGCATTTGTTCTACACCTGTTTGTAGAGTTCTCCACTGGGATTGAGATCCAGTTATACAGAGTTGTGACTGACTTGCTAGCATGCCCTTTGCTGACAGCCTTTTTCTTCCCTTTGCCTCAATTCTCTACTCCTCTATCCTTGTTTTCTGTGTTCACATCCTAAATTATTGCACATTAATCTTTATCTAAGGATCTGCTTTTGGAGACCTAGAAAAATGCAAACTCATTTGGTGAGTGTGTAATGTATGGTGGAGATGGAAGTCAAAGAAGCAGAGAAGTGGTATAACCAATATTAAAGGTGATAAAGACAGAAGTAGATTGGGGGCACTGGAACAAAGGCATAATATTTACATACTGTGTGAGTTGCAGCAAAAAAATTTATGACCAGGGGAATAATATAGACAATGACGTGACGTAGTTGCAAAGTAAGCCAAGAGTACTTTTGTCTTTTCTTCCTTCAGTCTTCAACAGTAGAAGAGAGCAAAACTTTAACCATACCCCTACAAAAAAAAAATTTAGTAATGTCTTGAGAAAATTTAATCCTAAAACTCTTAGAAGAGTAGGTTTTCAAATCCTTTAAATAAGATTAATTGACTTAGGGTGAAAGTAAGCCACAATAATTTCTTCAGCAAGAGTATAAACAGGACTCACTGTGCCCAATATTTTCCCCCAGTATCTACCAAGTGCCCAGATATGTAGCAGTTAATTAATAAATATTTGTTGAGTGAAGTATGGTGGAGAGGGGATTGGAATAAAGTTAGCAGATTGGTTAATCAAATGCACTATATTAGTTATGGAAAATCAAACATCACAGTTGAAGAATATATTTGCAACACATATCCAATAAAGGAATTCAATTCAGAATATGTAAAGAATTGGAAAGGCACTAACCCATAGGAAAAGCATGGCCAAAAAGTACTTTATATGATCATACGTACATGGTCAATAATCATGTGATACCATGCTCAATTTCCTTGGTTATCAGAGCAATGCAAATTCAAACAACAATGTAATGCCACACCTTCTAACCAGACGAATTTAAAATAAAAAGACAGTGTCAAGTATTGGCAAAGATGTGAAACAGTTGAAACTCTCATATAACACTAGTGGAAGGGCAAATTGGTACAACTAGTTTGAAAATTTATTTCACAATATTTACTAAATAAATGTCAACGTGGTGCAAAGACTCCACTTTTGGGTATACAGCCAACAGAAGGGCATTCATGGGTTTATCAAAAGATATAAACTAGAACATAATATAGCAACAATATCAATAATAATCCCAAACTGGGAACAACCCAAATGTTCATCCACAGAGGAATGAAAGCATAAATTGTGCTATAGTCAATGGACTGTTCTACCATAATGAAAATGAATGAACTACAGTTGTATACAGCAACATGTAAGACTCTCATAAACATGGTATTTTAGTTAAAGAAGTCAGATACTAAAGTACATACTGTACAATTCTAAATACATCGGTTCAAAAACAGGCAAAACTACTCTCTGCTGCCAAAAGTCAGAATGGTAGTTATTCCTGGGAGAAGGTAATGATTTTAAGGGAACAAGAAGGGGTGTTTCTGAAGTGTTAGTTATTTCAGTAATTCTTCAACCACCCACTAGTTTGGGAATTTGCTGGAAGGACTAATAAAATTCAACATAATGTTATAGTCATGGTTAAGATTTATTATAGCAAAGGATACATGCAGGAATAACAGAAAATAGATACTATACAGGCAAAGGCTAGAAGGTTAACAGTAATCTTTCTTGTCCTCCTTCTCTGAGGAACTCTGGATACATCTCCAGCTGTGAACTGCAGGGATCTGTGTGAGATAATCATGCCCAGGAATACTTGCTTGAATCTTGTGATCCAAAGTTCTTAAATGGAGTTGGTCACATTCCTTCCACATGATCAGTCATGGTGCAAACCCTATACCCAGGATCTGGTATAGGTCCTGGGTGCACTTCATAAACCTTTGTGTTTACTGTAAACATGCTGATAACTTGGTTCATTTTTACTCACTACTTTGGGTAGGTTAGTGTCATTAGCCAGTCGGTATGTAAACATTCCAATAGTTTAATTCTCAGAGTTGACAAAGAGTCATTGCCATGACTACAGAGAGAAATGAAAATTGATTGAAGTACATCCACTGCATAAACTCTTCTGCCCACTTGGAATGCTGTTTTCCTTGCTCTGGGACTGATTGTATGGGTATGTTTAGTTTGTGGTTATGAATGCAGATAATACTGAAAACACTTTTTAAAACAATTAGATACTAGCAATTCAGAACCGTCACT
This sequence comes from Alouatta palliata, assembly GCA_004027835.1. Taxonomy (NCBI): domain Eukaryota; kingdom Metazoa; phylum Chordata; class Mammalia; order Primates; family Atelidae; genus Alouatta; species Alouatta palliata. The sequence goes on from PVKV010014604.1 coordinate 55,184, forward strand.
TAGAGTTTGTTCTAGAAGATAAACGCTTTTTACTCAGGTTCCTGTGAGATTACTGAAAACCCTGGGAAGTTATCAAAATAATTTTGGGAAGCCATTGGGTAATATTAAAAAACAGAGGTTACTCTAAATCTAAGAATTATTAAAATGATGTGAAGACTAAGTGAAAACGAATTAAATTTGTGATGTTGAGTTTCAGAATATGTTTAAGTAGGCATGTGGTAGTAATTTTGTAAAAACAAAACAAGAAAAAGATCGTATTTGGTTGTTTTGGCTATTCTTTAATATGTTTGAAGTGACCAAACAACCAAATTAAAAACAAATTTGTGATTCAGATGTAAACCTTTATAGGAATTTAATTGATTGCATATTCTGCATTAAAAGTTACCAACAATGATTTTTAATAGACTTTATTTTTAGAGAAGTTTTAGGTTAACAGCAATACTGAGCAGAACATACAGAGATTTCTCATATACCCACTTCTCCCCACATATGCACAGTTCTCCCATTACCAACATCCCTCACCAGAGGGTACATTTGTTAAAATTGATGAACCTACCTACCCTGACATATTATTATCAACCCAAATTCATAGTCTACATTAGAGTTTACTCTTGGTGTTGTACATTCTATGGATTTGGACAAATTTATCATGGTATGCATCTGTCCCTACAGTATCATGGCAGAGCAGTCTCACATGCTTATATGTTACATTTATAATTTTAAAACTGAACATTAAAATATATATGCAATAAAAAGTCAGTAGATCTGAGTTATGGCACCATTTTACTACTTATTAATTATATGACTTTAAAGAAAATTTTTAAACCTTCTGCTTTCTTATTTGTGCAATAAACGGGGGCAATAGTGTCAATGATACAGTCTGTGGGTTTTTTCTAGCTGTATGAGTTTATGTTTTAGTAAATTACTGCCTCAGTACCACTGGCTAATCCAACAAATAGTTTGTGAATCTACTGTAACTCAGGTGCTAGGCTGAGTGATGTGGAAAAAAAATGCTGGGAAACTGGTTTTGAGAAGCTAAGTTTGGTGAGCAGGGTACACAAACACCACAACTTATAGCAAGGGAATAAGGTTAGCGTGAAACTGCAGAACTAAGAAAGACCTCATCAGGCCAGGTCGTGGCTCACGCCTGTAATCCTAGCACTTTGGGAGGCTGAGATGGGCAGATCGTGAGGTCAGGAGTTCAAGACCAGCCTGGCCATAATGGTGAAACCCGTCTCTACTAAAAATATAAAAATTAACCAGGTGTGGTGGCATATGCCTGTAGTCCCAGCTACTCAGGAGGCCGAGGCAGAAGAATCGCTTGAACCCAGGAGGCGGAGGTTGCAGTGAGCTGAGATCGCACCACTGCACTTCAGCCTGGCCAATAGAGTCAGACTCCATCTCAAAAAAAAAAGAAAGAAAAAAAGACCTCATCTTTCAGGTAGCACCTGAAAGGAACCTTTATGAACCAATAGGATTTCAATAGGGAAAAGAAGAGTAAGTCCACATATACACCATGGAATATTATGCAGCCATCAAAAACGATGAGTTCGCATCCTTTGTAGGGACATGGATGAACCTGGAAACCATCATTCTCAGCAAACTGACACAGGAACAGAAAACCAAACACCGCATATTCTCACTCATAGACGGGTGTTGAACAATGAGAACACATGGACACAGGGAGGGGAGCATCTCACACT
>PVKV010014605.1:0-56777 GCA_004027835.1 Alouatta palliata
AGAGTGACTCGGCTCCAGTCATTTCCCTTCTTGTGTTTTTCCTCTGAAGTTCTAAATTCCTGAGAGAAAGAGAATCTGAATGGTTTCCCTTAGGTGATATGCCCGTTCTACTATTGGAACTTCTACCAGGACCACATAGAAGGGAGAGAAGTGGGATCTCCTGCCCCAGATTAGAGACTGTTAGCAAAAGCAGGGAGAAGGGATGATAGTCAGACAAAGGCCCTTTCTTCAGTCTCCAGAAAAGCAGTCCCCACTCTTACCCAAAGCCAGTGACCACCATGTTCTTGATGGAGCCCTTCCTTCTTCCTCTGGGAAAACGCTCCATCTTCACCTTCCTTCCTGTGTGTTCAATCTTGCTATAGCTACTGGCACTTCTCTCACAGACCTTTTCACATGTTTTAAAGTAATACTTTTGGCTGGGTGTGTGGCTCACACCTGTAATCCCAGCACTCTGGGAGGCCGAGGCAGGAAGATCGCCCGAAGTCAGGAGTTCAAGACCAGCCTAGCCAACGTAGTGAAACTCCGTCTCTACTAAAAATAAGAAAATTAGCCGGGTGTAGTGGTGCATGCCTGTAGTCCCAGCTACTCGAGATGCTGAGGCAGGAGAATTCTTTGAATGCGGAAAGCAGAGGTTGCAGTGAGCCAAGAAGGCGCCACTACACTTCAGCCTGGGCGACAGAGGGAGACTCCATCTAAAAATACATAAATAAATAAAAATAAAAATAAAGTCATACTTTTAATTGAATTTATTCATATTAGAGAGTTCTTGCACTACCATACCCATGCCCGAGAATTCAGATAAATCCACCCATCATACAATATATTAAAACTTAATTCATGTACGTGTTGATACATTAACAGCCTTTTAAATCATTATAATAGGAGCTGGAATTTTAAACCTGCTGAAACCCTTTCTGTTTTGGTACTTTATGACATTAAATAACACTTTCAGGTAATAATCTCAGTTTATTCCTCAATAATATAATCTCCAACAAGATTTTTCTAGAAAAGATGTGTACTTTTCAGAGAAAAATACATGATTCAACATCTAAGTGATTGTTTGCTAAAGTTTTTTGTTCTGAAATGAAATCTTCAGTTTAACAAAGAATCCATTCTTTTTATCTTAAGTACCCAAACTCTCGTTGGCTCAGCTACTCACCCAAATTCATCAGAAGGAAGGCATCTTGCCTGCCACCTACACTGTGCCAATGACATTGCCTAGAAGTGGTTGGCAGGTCCCAGCAAGAGACACTGTAATGTTCCTAGCAGTCTGATACTTGCACTGACTAATCAGAGCTGAACTGCTGTAGGAAATATGCCCACAATGGCTTCACAGCTGGATTGTTTTACCCATTGGCTTCACTCCTGCCAGTCACAAGTCTGATTCTCCTAAATTTAACAAAAAGATTTATTATAAGTATAAAATATTTAAATTTTAATAATTAAATTATAATCATGTACATTTATTGTATATAATTCAAATTTTTTATAATTTTTCTGTTTTAACTTTTTTTTTTTTTTTTTTTTTTTTTTGAGACAGAGTTTGGCTGTCTCACCCAGGCTGGAGTGCAGTGGCACAACCATGGCTCACTACAGCCTCCACCTCCCCGGTTCAAGCAATTCTTCTGCCTCAGACTCTTGAGTAGCTGGAACTACAGGTGCCTGCCACCACACCCGGCAATTTTTTTTTGTATTTTTAGTAGAGCCAAGGTTTCACCATATTGAATCAAGCTGGTCTCAAACTCCTGACCTTGTGATCCACCCACCTCTGCCTCCCAAAGTGCTGGGATTATAAGCGTGAGCCACCACACCTGGCTGTTTTAACTTTTCAATTGGAAATCATTTCAGATTTACGAAAAAGTTGCAAAAATAGCACAAAGAATTCTTATATATCCTTTACTCAGTTTCCCCAAATGTTTATATCGTGCGTTAGCACAGTAGGATCAAAACCAGAAAATTAACATTGATGCATTACTAATATCTAATCTGCAGACCTCATTCAAATTTCATTACTCATCCCATGCCCTTGTTTGGACTAGAATTCCTGCAGGACTATATGGTACCTTTGTTACGTTTCCTTGGGCTCCTTTAAATTGGGACAATTCCTTTGTCTTTCTTTTTCTTTTTTTTTTTTTTTTTTCATGATCTTAACTCTTTTAAAGAGTATTAGCCAATTCTTTTACAGAATGTAACTCAGTTTGAGTTCATCTGTTTTCTCATGGTTAAATTCAGTTATGCATTTCTGACAGAAAACAATTAACATGCAATAATAGGAAGACACTGAAAAGGAAAAACTGTGGGGACTAGCCTTACCAAATGTGAACACATACAACAAAGCCTCTATAATTAAAATAGAGCAGTTCTGGTACATGAATAGACACACAGTTCAGTTTGGAATAGAAGAGAAACTCCCAACATAGACCCAAGTACATTTGGAAATAGTATATTGATGACAGTGGCATCTCATGCCACTGGGGCAAAAACAGATATTTTTTGAATGGTGCTGGAAGCTGGGCATGGTGGCACACACCTGTAATCCCAACATTTTGAGAGGCCAAGGCAGAGGATTGCTTGAGGTCAGGAGACCAGCCTGGGAAACATAGAAAAACACCAATCTCTACTAGAAATTTAAAAGTTAGTCAGGTGTGGTGGTGTGTGCCTATAGTCTTAGCTACTTGGGAGGCTGAAGTAGGAGGATAGCTTTAGCTCAGGAGTTGGAGGCTGCAGAGAGCTACGACTCCAGCCTGGGTGATAGAGCAAAACCCTGTCTCTCTAAAAGAAAAAGAAAAATGTACTGGAACAACTGAACAGCCATTTGGAAAATTTATATTCACAGTTTACATAAAAATAAAATAATAAACTGCAACTGAATTAGCAGTAAAAACTGGATTAGACTAGTAAAATCTGAAACCACAGAAACATTAGTAAAGGCCGGGCAAGGTGGCTCACACCTGTAATCCCAGCACTTTGGGAGGCCAAGGCGGGCAGATCACAAGGTCAGGAAATCGAGACCATCCTGGCTAACATTGTGAAACCTCGTCTCTACTAAAAATACAAAAATTAGCTGGGCATGGTGGTATATGCCTGTAGTCTTAGCTGCTTGGGAGGCTGAGGCAGGAGAATTGCTTGAACCTGAGAGGCAGAGGTTGCAGTGAGCCAAGATTGCACCACTGCACTCCAGCTTGGGAGACAGAGCAAGATTGTCTCAAAAAAAAAAAAAAAAAAAAAGGAAAAGAAAAGAAAAGAATCCCTCTCTTCCTTTCTCCGCCATCGTGGTGTGTGCTTTACTCAGTTTCTCGCCATGTCTTCTCACAAGACTTTCAGGATTAAGCGATTCCTGGCCAAGAAACAAAAGCAAAATCGTCCCACTCCCCAGTGGATTAGGATGAAAACTGGTAATAAAATCAGGTACAACTCCAAAAGGAGACATTGGAGAAGAACCAAGCTGGGTCTATAAGAAATTACACATGAGATGGCACACATATTTATGCTGTCTGAAGTTCACAATCGTCTTACCAAATCAAGCTGAGAAATGTCACCGCTATCTGAAGAAGTTTGAACAGTTTCCTCTCTGGATCTGTTATGAAGGCATTAGTTAGTACAACCCACAGTGTTTCCATTATTCATGTTAAAAAAAAAAAAAAAAAAGAAGGCTTTGGTTGCCTGGGTTCAGTAATAAGTGTGTGAGACCTTTCAAAAAAAAAAAAAAAAAAAGAAAAGAATCTAAGTTACTATTTTTAACGGCTGCAGAGTATTCTGTGGTAGGAACATACTATGGTTCAGGTATTTATTCTCCCATTGATGGACCTTTGGGTCATTGCCAATATCTCACTGCCTCCAGCAATGCTGCTAAGATAGTCTTCACAATACTTTCTTGCACACACATGCAAATGTTTGGTTTTAATACATATGTCAGATGCCCTCCAAATTGACTGCACTAATATTCAATCCCTCTGGTGGGACGCGAGTTACCTGTTGGCCCAACTCTGCCTAACATCTGTTATCAAACTGGAGAATACTTGCCAATCTGATCAGTAAAAATGGCATCTCAATGCTCTTTTATTTGTATTTCTTTGAGAACTGGTGAGATCAAGCGTTTTTTCTTATATATTTTTTTGCCACTTTTTGCATTTTTTCTTATCTTTCTTAGCAATTTTAATTTCCTTGAATGGTGTTTTCATATGAATTGCCTATTTGCTATTCATTTTCTCTTATTGCCCATTTTTTATGAACATTCATTTGTGAGGACTTTATTATCTTTGCATCTTCATTTCTTTTTTAGACAGATTCTCTTCCTGTCACCGAGGCTGGAGTGCAGTGGCATGATCTCGGCTCACTGCAACCTCTGCCTCCTGAGTTCAAGTGAGTCTCCTGCGTCAGCCTCCCAAGTAGCTGGGATTACATGTGCCCACCACCACACCCAGCTAATATTTGTACTTTTAGTGGAGATGGGGTTTCACCATGTTGGCCAGGCTGGTCTTGAACCCCTGACCTCAAGTGATCCACTCTCCTTGGCCTCCCAAAGTGCTGGGATTACAGGTGTGAGCCACCTCACCTGGCCTGTTTGTGTTTTCTATGGATTATGCTGTTTCGTTTTTTGTCCCTATTCCTGTTTTCTGTTTGGTTGATTGAAATTTCTTTGTTCCATCTTTTTTCCTCTATTGGTTTGAAATTTATACATTTAATTGCTATTTTTCTAGTAGTTCCTCTTAATTTTGTATATCCATATATAAAGTTGCCTAACAAAATCTAAAGGCAAACAGTACATATAGACTCTTCCCAAACAAGGTAAGAAATGTTCACTTCCCCCTGCTGTTTTCTCTTTCCCCAACTCTCCTGTTGATATAATCCAGAATTCTAATTCTAAATTGTGATTTTAAGCATCTGTGGCAATCAATACTTTAGCCTTAAACAATAGCATTGGCTGATTACTTAGAGAAGTGCTACTTTTTTCACAATGCTTCTTCTTCTGGATTCATGTCATTCCTTGCAGGAGGACTTCTTAAGTAGTTCTTTTCAACAGAATCTGTTGGTGGTAAACTTTCTTAAATCTTGAATGTTCAAAAGTGCCTTTGGGGTGGGTGCAGTGGCTCACGCCTATAATTCCAAGGTAGTCAGTTCACTTGAGCGCAGGAGTTCAAGACCAGCCTGGGCAACATGGGGAAACCCTGTCTCTACACAAGAACAAAATAAATTAACCAGGTGTGGTGGTAGGCTCTTGTAGTCCCAGCTACTGGGGGGCCTGAGGTGGAAGGATCACTTGAGCCAGTGAGATCAAGGCTGCAGTGAGCCGTGATCATGCCAATGCACTCCAGCCTGGACAACAGAGCAAAACTTCGCTCAAAAAAGAAAAAAAAATGCCTTTGTTTCACTATGCTCTTAAATAATTCTGTAGCTGGGTTATAGAATTCAGCATAAATTACAGTTATTTTCCAACAGCTCATTGAAGACATTGCCTCATTGGCTTGTATCCAGTGTTGCTAATGAAATTAACGAGGAAAATCCGATCCTTATTTCTTTGAGATTTTAACTTTTTCTGCTTTGGTAGCTTTTAACATTTTTCTCTCTATTTTCATAGCTTTCTTCACTTTTGGGAATCTTTTTAGCTGTTAATTAAATACTACTGTCTCCCATTTTCTCTCTGCCTCTGGAATTCCTATTAGATGAAAGCTTGAATGTCATCATCCAGGCTTTACCTCTCTTAACCATTTCACTTTTTTTTCTTTGCGCTTTAATCTGTAAGACTCCCTCAACTGAATGCTCCATCTTGCTAATGCACATGTCAGTGTGTCTCTGCTGTCACTCAGCCTGTCTCTCTCTCATGGCGGTGGGCTTCCTCAGACATCTGGCACTTCTTCAGAGCACACTAGTTTTCTGGTTTTGAATTCCCCACCTGAGTCTCAGGGTTCAACAGCACTCTCAGGTGAGTGCAGATTTAGGTTATGTGGGCCTTGGCTTCTCCCATGGCTTCTTAAGAACTTCCTTGTTTATTTCTGTGATCTCAAGCACTCCCCTTTATGACTTCAAGCCCACCTGTATAGACAGTAATTTCAATTCTCTATCTGTTCTATCATTTATAAGGGCACAGCATGGAGGGGAGGGCCTTTCAGACCTTTCTCTTGCCCCATCTTAAGTCCCTAAATTACACTTACAAAAATACCAGCAAAACTTTTGCCTTTTATTTAGGAAGAAGAGAGAACTCTGACCTGAGTTTGGAGTAGGCGGGTGTATGTGTGTTTGCACGCCTAGGCCATTTACCCTTGTTCTGTAATGTATCGCAATAAACGTTTCAGTGTCGGTACAGGGAACAATTCAACTTCATGATAGGCCAGTCTGGAATCTCCCAGTAAAATCTGCTTTGGGTGTTAGTTATTTCTTTAAGCATTAATATCTATAGGAAGACCTAGTAGGAGTGGCTGACAAAGGTTAATAAATCTTACGATAATATGCTTGTTTTTGATGTGAATGTTGTCGCTCAGGCCACCCTGAAATGAAATTCACAGGGCTGGTTTAGATGTCTTCTTCCACACCTCTCCTTACAATCTGCCTTACAAATGCAGACCCTCCCATCTGAGGCCTGGGTTTAACCCTCAAACACGACAGATGCCAGCAGGAAATATCCACCCTGCCTTAGTTGTGAATCTTGAGTCCTTGTCCACGATATCCTAAAAGGCCACCAGATGGAAACGTGAGGCTGTGAAAGGAGATGCACTACCCCTTGTAAATGGGGATTGACCCTGCTGCTTTCTTAAAAGAAATGGTCTTGGCCGGGTGCAGTGGCTCATGCCTGTAATCCTAGCACTTTGGGAGGCCGAGGTGGGTGTATCACCTGAGGTCAGGAGTTCAAGACCAGCCTGGCCATCATGGTGAAACCCCATCTTAGAAAAAAAAGAAATGGGTCTTTATTGAATGTCAAACAAGGTTTTGGGAATTTTTCTTTGTTGAATGTAGAATAAAGAGGGCATTACATGAATGCCTATGCATTTCGGCTTTGGAGAGGAATCCTTATATCCATTCTGACAGCATGGAGATAAAAAGTCTGTCTTTTCTGTTTTCATGTTTTGTTGCTGTCACTTGCTTCCTTTTCTCTCTCCCTGGTCTGTGTGGACCATATCGTCTCTACGTCTTCTCTTTCTTGTCCTCTTCTTTGCCACCTGGAACCAACTTTTCATCCCTCTGACCTTTGTCTTTTCCTACTTTCTGGCCATATGTGGACCAGAAAAATGATTATAAAAATGATTTGTTGTTTTACTTCTTACAAATGTATGATCTCCGTTTTCATTGCAAAAGCCAATGAGTAAGAATTTTTACCATTCCTTCACTGTAAAAAACAAAACTGAGGCCATGTGTGGTGGCTCCTGCCTGCAGTCCCAGCTACTTGGATAGCCAAAGCGGGAGGATTGCTTAAGCCTGGGGGAGTTGAGGCTGCAGTGACCTATAATTGCACCATTGCACTCCAGCCTGGGTGACAGAGTAAGATCCTGGGTGACAGAGTAAGATCCTGACTCTAAAAACAAACAAAAACCAACAAAACACCTGACAAAAAAAAACTCCTGCCCTCTGCCAAAACTAGTAAAATTATTTTAAAAATATTTTATTGAGTTATAATGCTCCAATCCAAAATTGTACCTGTTATCACTATATGTCTCAATGAATTTTCACAAATAAAAAACATAGTCATTTAACCAGGACTCAGATCAGGAAATAGAACATTACCAGCGCCCCTGAAACCTCATTCTGTCCACATCCAGTCTCTACCTTCCTCTCATCCCAGGGCAATCATCACCCAGACTTCTGATAGCACAGATTAATTTCACCTGTTTTTGTGCTTTATAAAAATGGAATGAAATGTCCTAGTTTGGGTTCCCCTAGGAGCTGCCCTGAGACAAGGATTTTGCGACAGTTCCTTTATTTGGGAGACACAGGGAACACTGGGTGGGCATGAAGAACTGAGCCAGGAAAAGGCAGGCAGCAGCCAATTAAACAAAAATGTGTTACAAGGCCAGGCGCGGTGGCTCACCCATGTAAACCCAGCACTTTGAGAGGCTGAGGCAGGCGGATCACCTGAGGTCAGGAGTTCGAGACCAGCCTGGCCAATACGGCAAAGCCCCATCTCCACTAAACATACAAAAATTAGCTAGGTGTGGTGGTGCATGCCTGTAGTCCCAGTTACTCTGGAGGCTGAGGCAGGAGAATTGTTTGAACCAGGGAGGCGGAGGTTGCAGTCATCTGAGATCGTGCCACTGCACTCCAGTCTGGGCCACAGAGTGAGACTTTGTCTCAAAAAAAAAAAGTGTTACCAAGCAAATAATCACAGTGGGTGACTGGAGCGCACTCCCCCAGGGAACCTGTGGAAAATGCTGCAAAACACACTGGGTGGAATTATGCTACTCCAAAGGGAAAGGAGACTTGGTTGTCCCACTAATGTCCCTTTTCTGCTCCAGCGTCCTACACAAGATGCTGCTTTGCATTTAGTTGTTGCGGCTCCTTAGACAGTTCCTCTGTCTTTGTTTAAATTTCATGGCCTTGATAGCTTTGAAGAGTACTTCCCAGTTATCTTGTAGGATATCCCTCATTCTAACAAAACGTGGGTTTGTCTGCCTTACTTCTTATTTGAAGGAAAATAAACCAAGGCACAATGAGAATAAGTAAGTTGCTTAAGGTCACACAACATATATGGAACAGAGGCAGGACCTGAATCCAGATCATCCAGCTCTGGAGTGCTGTGTCTTAACCACTAAGCTACAGAGAGTTCTTAAACTGTAACGTACAATAATTACTTGAATTATTGTCAAAGTGGTAGCAGCTGTTCTTATCTGGAAAGGTTTTTTTATGGTTTTTACAAATATTAAAAATTACATGAATATGTTATATTAAAAAATATATATATATATATATGTAGACCTCACAGTGGCTCACGCCTGTAATCGCAACACTTTGGGAGGCCGAAGTGGATAGGTCACGAGGTCAGGAGATCAAGATCATTCTGGTCAACATGGTGAAACCTGGTCTCTACTAAAAATACAAAAATTAGCTGGGCGTGCTGGTAGCTACCTGTAGTCACCTGTAGTCCCAGCTACTCAGGAGGCTGAGGCTGGAGAATCGCTTGAACCTGGGAGGCAGAGGTTGCAGTGAACTGAGATCACACCACTGCACTCCAGCTGAACAACAGAGCAAGACAGAGGTGGGGTTCAAACGATTTTCCTGCCTCAGCCTTGCCAGTAGCTGGGATTACAGTTGTGTGCCATCACACCCAGCTAATTTTTGTATTTTGAGTAGAGATGGGGTTTCATCATGTTGGCCAGTCTGGTCTCAAACTCTTGACCTCAAGTGATCCACCAGCCTTGGCCTCCAAAGTGCTGGGAATACAGGCATGAGCCATCATGCCCGGCCTATATATTAGATTTTTAAGTGGAAAGGGATTTGTTAAGAATCTTAGATCACTTGAGCCCAGGAAATTGAGGCTGCATGCCACTGCATGTCAGGCTGGGTGACAGAGAGACATTCTCTCTTAAAAAACAAAAAACCCAAACAGCTGTGTTCTAAGTAGGATATGGAGTAATCATGGCCTGTAGCATGTACTGCAGTAGTCTGTCATCTAATAAGTGATTGTGTGATCTAAATTCACAATATGGGGTGATTCATAACGCTACAAAGTTGGTTTGTTTAAAATTAAAGCTTAATATAACCAAATAAATCATTATTTTAATAAAACCAACATGCCATGTGAAAACAAAATCCACATACAGAAATCATCTCATTTATAGGGAGAACATACCTCTCTGTGCAATAGTTTTCTCATCTGAAAAAAAGAAGGATAATAGAGCCTATTTCACAGAATTATGTGCAATTACGGAAATAATATGTGCAGAGCATTTAGAAAAGCGTGGCACATGGAAAGCACTCAAGAAGTGTACATGTCCTCAGCATAATAAGTAACATGTAGGAAAAATCCACAAAGAACATTATACTCAATGGAGAAAAAATTGAAGGCTTCTCCCCTAAGATCAGGAACAAGACAAGGGTGCCCACTTTCACCATTTCTATTCAATATAGTATTAGAAGTTTTAACCAGATTAATTAGGCAAGAAAAACAAACAAAAGGCTTTCTGGCAGCCGGGAGCACTGGCTTATGCCTCTAATCCCAGCACTTTGGGCGGCCAAGGCGGGCGGATCACAAGGTCAAGAGATTGAGACCATCCTGGCCAACATGGTAAAACCCCATCCCTACTAAAAATACCAAAAAGTTAGCTGGGCGTGGTGGTACGCATCTGTGGTCCCAGCTACTTGGGAGGCTGAGGCGGAAGAATCACTTGAACCCAGGAGGCACAGGTTGCAGTAAGCCAAGATTGCACCACTGCACTCCAGCCTGGTGATAGAGCACGGCTCTGTCTCAAAAAAAAAAAAAAAAAAAAAAAAAAAAGGCATTCCAGCTAGAAAGGAAGAAGTAAATTGTCTGTTTGCAGGTGACATGATCTTACATGTAGAAAACCCTAACTTACACAAAATACCTGTCAGAGCTAATAGTTGAATTCAGCAAAGTTGCAGGATAAAATAACACACAAAAATCACTTGAGTTTCTATACACTCATGATGAGCAATCTGAAAAGGAAATTAAGAAAATTCTGTTTACAACAGCACCAAAAATAATGAAATACTTACAAGTAAACTTAACTTCCTTGGTTTACTTTAGTGTGAAGACTTGCACACTAAAAACTAGAAAACACTGATGAAAGAAATTAAATACACAAATAAATGAAAAAAAACACCACAGTTATGAATTGGAAGACTTAACATTGCTAAAAGCCAGTGCCATTCCTACCAAAAATTCGGTGACTTTTTTGCAGAAATACAAACACCCATCCAAAAATTTATATGGAATCTCAAGGGACTTCAAACAGCAAAACCAATCTTAAAATAAGAACAGAGTTGGAGGACTCACACTTTCTTATTTCCAAACTTTTGACAAAGCTACAGTAATCAAAATCATGTGGTGCAAGCTATATAGACCAATGGAATAGAATAGAAGGCCTAGAAATGAACCCTTTCATCACATGACAATCATTTAACATCCCTGTCAAATGACAAGGATGTTAAAATTGTTCAATGGGAGGTTACAGTGACAGTGCCATTGCACTCCAGCCTGGGCAACAAAAGCTAAATTCCATCCCAAGTAATAATAATAATTATAATTGAAAGAAGGAACTCCAACAGGTATTTGTACACCAGGGTTATAGCAACATTATACACAGTAACCAAATGGTGGAAAAAACCCAAATGTCCATCAACAGGTGAACAGACAGACAAAATGTGGTCCTGTGCATGCAATGGAATATTATTCAGCCTTAAAATGAAAGAAAATTCTGACACATGCAACGGCACAAAGGAACCTTGAAGACATTATGCCAATTGAGATAGACCAGACACAAAAGGACAAATACTGTATGATTTCTCTTATATGAGGCACTTAAATAGTCAAATTCATAGAGACAACTAGAATGGTGGTTGCCAGGAGCTGGGAAAAGAGGGGAATGGGAAATTATTGTTTACTGGGTACAGATTTTCAGTTTAGGAGGATAAAACTTTCTGGAGATGGATAGTGGTGATGGCCGCATAACAATGTGAATGTACTTAGTGCCACTGAACTGTACACTTGAAGAGAGTTAAAATGACAATATTTTTTTTTGAGACAGAGTTTCAGTCTTGATGTTCAGGCTCGAGTTCAATGGCATGATCGTGACTCACTGCAACCTCTGCCTCCCAGATTCAAGCAATTCTCCTGCCTCAGCCTCCCGAGTAGCTGGGATTATAGGAGCCTGCCACCATGCCCAGCTAATTTTTGCATTTTTAGTAGAGACAGGGTTTCACCGTGTTGCTCAGGTGATCCACCCACCTCGGCCTCCCAAAGTGCTGGAATTACACGTGTGAACGACCGTGCCTGGACTTTTATTTATTTATTTATTTTTTTGAGATGGAATTTCTGTCGCTCAGGCTGGAGTACAGTGACATAATCTCTGCTCACTGCAACCTCCGCCTCCTGGGTTCCAGCAGTTCTCCTATCTCAGCCTCCCTAATAGCTGGGATTACAGGCATGTGCCACCATGCCCACCTAATTTTTGTATTTTTGCAGGGTTTCACCATATTGGTCAGGCTGACCTTGAACACCTGACCTCAGGTGAGCCACCCACCTCAGCTTCCCAAAATGCTGGGTTTATAGGCATGAGCCACCACGCCCAGCCTAAAATGATAAATTTTATGTTATATATGTTTTACCAAAATAAAGAATTAAAACAAGAAGTGTGTGTATGTATTTTTAAATTTTTCAGCTATTTTACCAAGGTAAGTTTACATGAATAGTATGCTATTTGGAAATATATATTCATCCATTCATTACTCATTCCATAGTAGGGGAAGCATTCCTATTTCTCCCCCATGGTAATGATAAGTGGAAATAGCTTCTTTGAACATATGCAGGATTTCAATGGCCTTGGCCCGCCCCTGTGATGTGGGGCCTCAGTCAGCGAAGTATGGACTCTCCAGGAGTCTATGGACTCATCCTGCAGAGCCTGGATAGGCCACTTCTGGTGGACATGAGGTGCATAAGAAAACATCAGACTCATCTGTCTTGCCCGTTGCCTGCAGGCTTTCTAAATTGTGGGGGACTGTAAAGCTACAGCAAGTCTGGCCCTTGTAGAGAGCATCAGTTTCCATTGTGCGCTCTCCCCATCCCAAAGCCAGATTGGTGCAAGATGCGAATATCTTATATATGTACTCCCTGGAATTACTCTGAGTCATCACAGGAAAACTCCAAATCCTCATAAAATCCCTTTCAGTTAGCTGTACTTCCATAATCTGCTTTTCCCTTTTGCATCAAGGTCTTCATCCATGTGTGCTGGATAGTCTTGGATTGTGTTTTTAGATGCACTCTACTCCTCCCCACCCTGCTCTGTGCCCTGGGAAGATGACTTCTACAGACCGATTCACGTAGGTCACCTCTCCCCCTGGCCTCCAGCTGGGTTAAGCTGGTGGAGGTAGCAGCAGCTGCTGACGTAGGAGGAGAGAGAGCCTGGGGCTTGAATTTCCCCAGCTCCTTCCCTGACAGGCCATGGTTTTAGCAATAGTGGTATGCCTTTACCAAGGCTTTTGTCAGGGGCCCTCCCTCTCCCCTGGTCACACTTCTCTCCCCAGATTCTGATGATGGGTCCCATCTCTACTGCTTAGGTGAAAATGGCTCCCTGTTCCTGCAAGTCTCTGGGAACAACGCCTTCCCATAAATATCTACACCTTTGAAAATGGTCCTTGTGCTACATGTTACAGCTCTGCAATCTTTTTTCTAGCAGGATTCTGACCGATATACCAAGAAAAAAAAAAGGAGGGTCCTACTGATACGCCAAGACACAAAAAAGGAGGGCATGCTGGTATGGGAAAAGGAAATCACACGTAAGTACCAGACTCTGTTAGAGTTTTACATATGTTGTTACATGTAATCCTTGTAACAACCTTGTGATGAAGATTTTATCATCTCTACTCTCCTGAGAGGGAAACTGAACTTCAAAGAGGGTAAATAATTTCTCCAGATCCTTCAAATAGTGATTAATGTAGTTGGGATTTAAACCCAGGTCTTCCTGAAAACAAAGCCCATATTCTTTCTCCTATAAGAGCTGAAGGAGCTATAGAGCTTTAAAATTTTTCTTTTTCTTGTTTTTTTTTTTTTTTTTTTGAGACAGAGTTTCCCTCTCGTTGCCCATGCTGGAGTGCAGTGGCACAATCTTGGCTCACTGCAACTTCCACTTCCCGAGTGATTCTTTTTTTCCCCAAGAATTCCACTTTTCAAGTGATTCTTCTGCCTCAGCCTCTTAAGTAGCTGAGATTACAGGCATCTGCCACCACACTTGGCTAATTTTTTTGTATTTTTAGTACAGACGGCATTTCACTATGTTGGCCAGGCTTGTCTTGAACTCCTGACCTCAGGTGATCCACCCACCTTTGCCTCCCAAAGTACTGGGATTACAAGCATAAGCCACTGTGTCTGGCCAGAATTTTTTAAAAATTTTATTCTCTCATTTTAAAAAGTTGAGATGGGGTCCCACTATGTTACCCAGGCTGGTCTCAAACTCCTAGGCTCAAGCAATTCTCCTGCCTTGACCTCCCAAAGTGCTAAGGTTAAGGTGTCAGCTACCATGCACAGCCAAGCTACGGAAAATTTACTTCCATTTATGCTGGAAAATTGTTATGCATTACATCAATCACTATCAGGCATTACATCAATCACTATATGCAAAGTAAAGTTCCACATGAGAAATTTACCTTTGAAATTTTAGATTTTATTTTATTTTTATTTATTTATTTTTTGAGACTGAATTTCCCTCTTGTTGCCCAGGCTGAAGTGCAATGGTGCAATCTTGAGTCATTGCAACCTCCCGGGTTCAAGCAATTCTTGTGCCTCAGTCTCCCAAGTAGCTGGGATTACAGGCATCCACCACCAGGCCCAGCTAATTTTTGTATTTTTTTCTTTTTTTAGTAAGACGGGGGTTTAACCCTCTTGGTGAAGCTGGTCTCGAACTCCTGACCTCAGGTGATCCACCAGCCTCAGCATCCCAAAGTCCTGGCATTACAGGAGTGAGGCACCTCACCTGGCCAGATTTTATTTTTTAATTAGTCCTTTAAAAATTTAAAAACCACTCCTATTCAACATAATATTGGAAGTTCTGGCTAGGGCAATCCGGCAAGAGAAAGAAAGAAAGGATATTCAAATAGGAACGAAGGAAGTCAAATTGTCTCTGTTTGTAGATGACATGATTGTATATTTAGAAAACCCCATCATCTCAGACCAAAATCTCCTTAAGCTGATAAGTAACTTCAGTAAAATCTCAGGATACAAAATCAATGTGCAAAATCACAAGCATTCCTATACACCAATAATAGACAAACAGAGAGCCAAATCATGAGTGAAATTCCATTCACAATTGCTACAAAGAGAATAAAATACCTAGGAATACAACTTACAAGGGATGTGAAAGACCTCTTCAAGAAGAACTACAAACCACTCTTCAAGGAAATAAGAAAGGACACAAACAAATGGAAAAACATTCCATGCTCATGGATAGGAAGAATCAATATAAAAATGGCCATAGTGCCCAAAGTAATTTATAGATTCAATGCTATCCCCATTAAGCTACCATTGACTTTCTTCACAGAACTAAAAAAAAAAAAAAAACTACTTTAAATTTCATATGGAACCAAAAAAGAGCCTGTATATCCAAGACGATACTAAACAAAAAGAACAAAGCTGGAGGCATCATGCTGGTTGACGTCAAACAATACTACAAGGCTACAATAACCAAAACAGCATGGTACTGGTACCAAAACAGATATATAGACCAATGGAACAGAACAGAGGCCTCAGAAGTAATGCCACGTATCTACAACCATCTGATCGTTGACGAACCAGACAAAACCAATGAGGAAAGGATTCCCTATTTAATAAATGGTGTTGGGAAAACTGGCTAACCATATGCAGAAAACTGAAACTGAACCCCTTCCTTACACCTTATACATAAATTAACTCCAGATGGATTAAAGATTTAAATGTAAGACCTACAACCATAAAAACCCTAGAAGAAAACCTAGGCAATACTGTTCAGGACATAGGCATGGGCAAAGACTTCATGACTAAAACACCACCAACAGCAATGGCAACAAAAGTATAATAATAAAAAATATAATAATAAAATCATAATGTATAATAATATATTAATAATATAATAATATATAATATAATAATAATAAAATTATAATACATAATAATTTTTAAAAAGCCAAAATTGACAAATGGGATCTGATTAAACTAAAGAGCTTCTGCACAGCAAAAGAAACTATCATCAGAGTAAACAGGCAACCTACAGAATGGGAGAAAATTTTTGCAATCTATCCATCTGACAAAGGGCTAATATCCAGGATCTATAAGGAATTTAAACAAATTTACAAGAAAGCCGGGCACTGTGGCTCACACCTGTAATCCCAGCACTTTGGGAGGCCAAGGCAGGTGGATCACCTGAGGTCGGGAGTTCAAGACTAGCCTGACCAACATGGAGAAACCCCATTCTACTGAAATACAAAATTAGCCAGGCATGCCTGTAATCCCAGCTACCCAGGAGGCTGAAGCAGGAGGATCGCTTGAACCCAGGAAGCAGAGGTTGCAGTGAGCCAGGATTGTGCCACTGCACTCCAGCCTGGGCGACAGAGCAAGATTCGTATCAAAAAAAGAAAGGAATCTGGAATGCTTTCCTCTTGCTGATGAGAATTGTGTAACTTGGTGTTTTGTTTTGTTTTGTTTTTGTTGTTGTTGTTGTTTGTTTTGTTTTTACTGCTCTGGAAACTAGGAACTTCGTGCCCAAGTTCTGATGCCATTACAGCAGCCCTTTCACTTCCATAAATTCTTACCTTACCTTGATTTGCCACTTCTATTTAATTAGCTTCATTGTATAACTTTTGTTTAGAATATTTTTGGGAAATTAGTGTAGGAATATATATAATTAATATATGAAATTAATCATACATGTCTCTAAGCTTTGCCTAATTTGTAGTTCAAGGTGCTGGCCTGACATCTCAAGGATGGGACTAAGAGGATCAGGGTTGGATGCAGACTGCTGCCCAGCCTGCACGAGTGCCAGGATAGCCTGTCGTACAGCAGGAAATCAGCAGAGTTGTCTTTCTTCACACAGAAAACATTCCATTGTTAACATGAACTTCAACTGCAATAAGCCAGTGATTAAGGAAAGAACCAATATGTACATTTCGCAATTTAGATCTAAAATATAAACATCTAATGTGTATAGGGCATTTCTTCCTTCTTTCATCGAATCCTGCTTGCCTAATGTGTTTCATGGGTAACTTGCCACTCAGATATCCCAATAAGCCCAAAAACTAACACTGGGCTGACAAGGTTGGGATGATACCAGCAGCGGTTACGTTATCACCATCCAGTCACATTATAGCTACAGGATCATGAAAGTTTGTTTACGAGAAATGCAAGTTCAAATTACTCTTTCTACTGAGCTGGAATTTCTTTTAGATTTGCCTAGGGCCAATTCATTCCTTGAATTTCAAGCACTGTTTGTCAATTCCTGGTTCCAAAATGTCTTCAAGTCTGAGATCTGAAAAGGCAACACTTTTGTTCTCTTCTAAGAGGTGTATGCCTGTTTGTGTTTTAAACATGTTTGTCTGTAACTGAAAGTTAACTGACCCTAATGGCAAAAGTAGAAGCTGTTAGCTTGCACAAAAACCGTCAACCACAGCTGCAGACAAAATAGGGAGGGCTGAAGGGGTATGGGACAGATGCCATTAGCATCTGATGCAATACTTAGTAAAAGATGTTGCCTAAGGGCATGATGCCATGGGGAGCTTGGAAGAACCTGGCTAGAGGGCTGTGACAGACATGGAGTTGCCCTACTCACCCCCTTCTCCATCTTCCCCATCAAGGAAGATGTGCTGCCTAGCTGTAGGGCTTGTGGTCAGTGGGTGGCCTCTAGCTTTTGGCTCTTTGGGGGTCCTTAGTCTGCAGAGTGACCTTGGGTCGCCCAAGGTTGCTACCCTCTTGGGGCAGCCTCATCTAGCGACTGGGTGAAGCAGGATACACAGGCCCCACCATACCAGTCTGAAGTGGACACTCTTGATGTGCACTGTTGCTCCAGGGTGCCCTCCAAGTAGACTGAGGCTGTGCTGGGTTCCCATCACAGTTTAATTTCTTCCTCTGCCCTATCTGTTTTCCTCCTTCCCTTCCCTTACGGATTTCTAATCAGTATCATGCGCCTCAAACTCCATCTCACTCTTTGCTTTTGGAGAACTCATCTCTTGACAAGTCCACCAGTTAAGTTTCCCTGTCTTTACAGAGAGCACAAGGAGGAGCACCTTTTCCCCATTAAGACCTGCCTGCTGATGGGCTCTTGTTTTCTGTAAGACCAGGCACTTGGCCAAATCATATGCAAAGTTAGCAGGGAACTCTGGTCTTTTATTTCAGTCATAGATGACGTTCCACTGTAGTCATGGGCTGGGCCCCCGAAGACATTCCAGGACAGACCATCCCTGACATCTCAGTCAGAACCGGACTATTCTCCGGCTATTAGTGGAAACAGCTTCAACTCCAGAATGTTCCTGGTATTTGCTAGAGAATAAAGTGTGGAATACACAGATAGAGCTATGCTTGCTGATCCTGCTCAGCCTGAACTCACATCACAAAAAAGGAGCGAGTTTCCAGAATGTTCAGCAGGTACCTCTTCTCACTTCTACAACTAGATGCTCAGTATAATGGAGATAGTTTCTGATTGGATGAATATGTGCAGCAGTGCCAGTCATACTTCTCCATTCTGGGCAGCAAAACTCAGTGGGTGTCTTAGTCTGGTTTGCATTGCTATAAAGGAATACCTGAGGCTGAGTAACTTATAAAGAAAAGAGGTTTATTTGACTCATGGTTCTGCAGGCTGTGCAGGAAGCATTAATGCCAACATTTGCTTCTGGGGGGGGGCTCCAGGGAATTTCCAATAGTGGCTGAAGGGGAAAGGAAGCCACCTGTGACATGCCCACAGAGGGAGCAAGACAGTAGTAGAAGGGAGGCACCAGACCAGCAACCAGATCGCTGTGAATTAGTAGAACGAGCACTCACTCATTACTGCAGGGAGGGCACAAAGGCATTCATGAGGGATCCACCCCCATGACCCAAACACCTCTTTTAGGCTCCACCTCCAACCCGGGGGTGGGGGTCACATTTCAACGTGCCATCTGGAGAGACAGATACCCGTACTACATCAGTGGTAAACACCCCACTCTGCCTACACTAGTTACATGCGTGGGCCAGTTCCTTAATCTCACTGAGAATGTGTTTCTCCATCTGTCTCATGGGGATAGTGATGCTTGGCTTACAGGTCTGTGCTGAGGATGACAAGATGTAATATATTTCAATGCCTGGTACCGATCCTGACACTAAGCAATTTCTTCCTCTGCCTCATCTGTTTTTCCTCCTTCCCTTCCCTTATGGATCTCTAATAAGTATCAAGCTACCCTTAGAGTGAGATGGAGTTTGAGAAGCATGATACTCCAGTAAGGGTAGCTATTATAGCCCTGATAGTGACTGCTACCAGAATGCCCTGTTAGCAATCATTGCCTCATTAGTGTCTTCAGTAACTAAGAAATGAAAAGAATATTGGGTCCATAAACTCTTGGGAAATTTCCCTGGCCTCATGATGCCCACCAGCTTCATGGTGAAGCAGAAAGAGCTCACAGAGATCACAAAGGTTCACATAAGAATATGCCCGTTCATGTGTTAGCAACTTTCCCAATCTTCTCTTCTACAAACTTCTCAGGTCTTTTCATCATCTTGACAAACCATATCTCATAGATAAGCAGTTGAGACTATTACAAAAGAGGCAAGAAAGCGGAGTGTCTGATGTTTGCTTCTCAGC
The DNA here is from genome assembly GCA_004027835.1 of Alouatta palliata. NCBI lineage: Eukaryota > Metazoa > Chordata > Mammalia > Primates > Atelidae > Alouatta > Alouatta palliata. The sequence goes on from PVKV010014605.1 coordinate 19,458, forward strand.
TCTTCTCTTCACCGTGTGGGTAATGGTCACTTTGTGATTTCCGGCACTGTCAGCTTTATTTCCCAGTGGCTCCAGGTGTTTGAGATGTTAAGCGAGCTTTTAAAAATGCCACTTAAATCCTCATGCCTTTTCCCTGATGTGAAGTGCAGCTAAGACAAATATTCACTTTATGCACATCCTGCATAGGCAAGGTGAAGAATCACAGCTGTAGGTTTGTTTTTTGAGACAAGATCTCATTCTGTCACGCAGGCTGGAGTGCAGTGATACCATCATGGCTCACTGCAGCCTCAACCTCCTGGACTCTAGAGATCCTCCTGACTCAGCCTCCTGAGTAGCTGGGACTACAGGCATGCACCACCACGCCTGGCTAATTTTTAAATTTTCTGTAGAGATAGGGTCTCACTATGTAGCCTAGGCAGGTCTTGAACTCCTGTGCTCGAGTGATCCTCTCACCTCAGTCTCCCGAAGTGCTGGGATTTACAGGTGTGAGCCCCGACCCCCCTCACCTTGCTGTAGTTATTTACTTAGACTCTAAACCAAAGAACAGGCTTCAGTGCCCCAAGGCATAAGGGAATGGAGACAGGACAGGAGGATGTTGCCCACAGGTGAGGTTATAAAGGAATTTTATGAGAACAAACCTTAGGGAGAACAAAGGGACCGAGGGTCAAGGCTCCCCGCCCCTAGAGACCTGGAGAACAGGGACAAATACAAGTCCCCAGCAGGTGACTGCAGACTTCTGACCCTTGGGCCCCATATTGCTTTGTTGGTTCCATTTTAGCATCTGCCTTTTAAAGCATGTTTGCCAGTGATCACGTAGCTAACTCTTCCTATTTTTGGTAAGCGTCCCCTGCAGTCTGACAGAGAACCAGAAATCCAGCTGACCTAATGTATGCTAGTATTCTTTCCTCTCAAGTTTTTGTTGTTGTTGTTTGACACAGGGTCTCACTTTGTCGCCCGGGCTGGAGTGCAATGGTGTCATCATAGCTCGCTGCAACCACAAACTACTGGGCTCAAGCAAGCCTTCTGTCTTAGCCTCCCGAGTAGTTGGGCCCACTGAAGCACTGGGATTACAGGTGTAAGCCACCACACCCAGGCCTCCTCTCAGGTTTTCAAAAATTTTGAAAAATACCGGCCAGGCGCGGTGGCTCACACCTGTAATACCGGCACTTTCGGAGGCCGAGGTTGGTGGATCACCTGAGGTCCAAGAGTTCGAGACCAGCCTGGCCAACGTGGTAAAACCCCCATCTACTAAAAATACAAAAATTAGCCAGGCTTGTGGCTCGTGCCTGTAATCCCAGCTATTTGGGAGGCTGAGGCAGGAGAACTGCTTGAACGCAGAAGGTGGAGGTTGCAGTGAGCCGAGATCGCACCATTGCACTCCGGCCTGGGCAACAAGAGTGAAACCCCATCAAAAAAAAAAAAAAAAAAAGAAAGAGAGAAAAATACCAAACATGTATTATCTAGACTAAACCACTGTTAAAATTTTGTCACATTTACTTTGTCTATTTATATATTTTTCAGCAGCAATTTGATACAGACATGTCACTTCATCTAAGAATACTTCAGTTTCTATCTACCAAGAGCAAAAATATTCTCTTACATAACCATAATGTAATTACCACATTCAGAAAATGTGATATGTGCACAACACTATCTCTTAACATAGGTATTCAAAATTCCCCAACTGTCCCAGTGACATTCTTTGTGGTGATTTTCCTGCAGCCCCAGATTCAATCGAGAATGCTGGGTTGCATTTCCGTGCCACGCCTGATAATATATGCTTGGCTTCCAACCTGAGAACTGACCCATATGAATTGCCTACTGGCAACTGCTGTTCACATCCATTACAATTCCCTTTTTCCACATGGGTCTCTGTGATCAACGTTGATCCTGCATGGTTAAGCCAAAACTGATGTCTTTCACTGTATCTCCCCTGGCCCCTACCAACACATTGCCAACCAAAGAATGCTCCAGATAGCCCAGGGTGCACCACAGCTGTTACCTGGGGCTTTCCTCATGTCACATCCAAGGCGGTTCTAGCTGCCCTTCAATTGCATCCCTAACAATCTTGAATTGCATTTCTCTCTCTAGGACTAGTTTTTAAGGCCCTCGAACTTGGATACTTGGTTTCCTTGTCTTTGACCATTGAGGAAACACTTTGAATTCAACTCTTTGATTTTTCCCTCATTTGGTCACCTCAAATAGTAAATTGAATCACTTTAAACTACTGGCTTTGTAGGTCAAAAACAAATATTTCATAAGATTCAGTGTAAAATAAATTACTCGAGTGACTTCAACACCTAGGAAACCCACAGCTGGACTAGCCCACTTGGCCAGCTCTGTAGTTCGGCTGGCTCCCAGCTTTGTACACACCCCGTTTCAATTTTGCTTTCCCAACTAATTATTTTATTATAGTCTCTTTTGATGCCTGATAAACCCCTTCTTGTTCCTTTTCAGAATTATTCAGTCTATTATTGCTTATTTTTCAGCATGAATGTTAGAATCAGCTTGTCTAGTACCAAAAGTACCTTGTTGGTCTTTTTCAGAAAGATTTATAGATCAACTTAGGAAGAATTGACATCTTTATGATTTTGGATATTCCTATTCAAGAACAGAATAGGCCTTTTGATTTAATCAAATTATCTTTGTGTTCTTTATTAATCTTAATAAAATATTTATTGAACTATTACTCAAATACCTTAAACTATCCATTTATTTAGTTTATTTATTTATTTTAGAGACAGAGTCTCACTCTGTTGTCCAGGCTGGAGAGCCGTGGCATCATTAGCTCACTGTAATCTTGAACTCCTGGGCTCAAGTGATCCTCCTGCCTCAGCCTCCCAAGTAGCTAGGACTATAGGCATGCACCACCACGCCAAACTAATTTTGTGATTTTCTGTAGAGACGGGAATCTCCCTATATTATCCAGGCTGGTGTTGAATTCCTGACTCCAAGTGTTCCTCCTGGCTTGGCCTCCCAAAACGCTGGAATCACAGGTGTGAGCCACCATGCCTGGCCAAAACATGCCATTTTAAACTGTATATATCACGCTTTTTAGCATATTCACAGAGTTTTCTAACCATCATCACAACCAATGTTTGAACTATTCATCATTTCAAAAAGTAGCTCCATAACCTTTAACTATCACCCAAGTCCTTCATGCCCCCATCCCCTAGCAACCCCTAATCTACTTTATGTCTCTATGAATTTGTCTATTCTGGATAGCTTATCTAAAGGGAATCATATAATACATGGCCTTTTGTGACTGGCTTCTTTCACTTAGCATAATGTTTTCAAGGTTCAGCCATAGTGTAACAGATATCAGTATTTCCTTCATTTTTCTAAAAAAAAGTTGTGGTAGGCTGGGCGCAGTGGTCACGCATGTAATCCCAGCACTTTGGGAGGCCAATGTGGGAGGATCACCTGAGGTCAGGAGTTCAAGACCAGCTTGGCCTACATGGCGAAACCCTGTCTCTACTAAAAATATAAAAAATTAGCTGGGCATAGTGGTGCATGCCTGTAATCCCAGCTACTCGGGAAGCTGAGGCAGGAAAATCACTTGAACCTGGGAGGTGGAGGTTGCAGTGAACCGAGATTGGGCCATTGCACCCCAGCCTGAGCGACAAGAGCAAGATTCCATCTCAAAAAAAAACCAAAAAATGTTTTAAAATCACATACGAAGTTTATCATCTTAACCGTCTCTAAGTGTTCATTTCAATAGTGGTAACTTTATTCACATTGATATGCAATAGATCTCTAGAACTTTTCCATCTTGCAAAAGTGAAACTCTGTGCTCACTGGACAGCTGCCCATTTCTGTCTCATCCCAGCCCCTGGCAACCACCCTTCTACTTTCTGTCTATAGATTTGACTACTTTAGATACCAAATAAGTAAAATCATACAGTTTATGTCTTTTTTTTTTTTTTTTTTGAGATGGAGTTTGGCTCTTGTTGCCCAGGCTGAAGTGCAATGGCACGATCTCACAACCTTCACCTCTTGGGTTCAAGCGATTCTCCTGCCTCAGCCTCCTGAGTAGCTGGGATTACAGGCATACACCACCACGCGGGGCTAATCTTGTATTTTCAATACAGATGGAGTCTCTCCATGTTCTTTAGGTTGGTTTCGAACTAGCAACCTCAGGTGATCCGCCCACCTCGGCTTGCCAAAGTGCTGGGATTACAGGTGTGAGCTACTGCACCTGGCCCAGTTTTTGTCTTTTTGTGACTGACTTGTTTCCCTTAGTACAATGCCTTCAAGGTTCATCAATGTTGTAGTGTGTGATAGTATTTTCTTATTTTTTAAGGCTGAATGATGTTACAATTATAATAATTGCATGTAATTATAATAAATGAATAATATTTACAATTGCATTGTATGTATAAGTACTTTTTTTTTTTTTTTTTGAGACAGAGTCTTGCTCTGTCGCCCAGGCTGGAGTGCAGTAGTGCGATCTTGGCTCACTGCAACCTCTGCCTCCCAGGTTCAAGCAATTCTCCTGCCTTAGCCTCCCAAGTATCTGGGACTACAGGTGCCTGCCACCACGCCAGGCTAATTTTTTGTATTTTTAGTAGAGACAGGGTTTCACCTTGTTAGCCAGGATGCTCTTGGTCTCCTGACCTCATGATTCGCCCGCCTAGGCCTCCCAAAGTGTTGAGATTACAGGCATGAGCAACCGCGCCCGGCCCCAAGCACATTTTTTAATGCATTGATGACATCTGGGTTGCTTCCACCTCTTGGCTGTTGTGAATAATGCTGCAACAAGCATGAGTGTGCAAATATCTCTTTGGGACCCTGCTTTCAATACTTTTGGGTGCAGACCCAGAAGAGGGATTGCTGGATTATATGGCAATTCTATTTTTAATTTTTTTAGGAACCTCCCTACTGTTTTCCATAGCAGCTGCACCATTTTACATTCCCACTAACAATGCACAAGGGTTCCAATTTCCCCACATCCTTGCTAGCATTTGTTATTCTGGTATTTTCTGATACTAGACAACCTAACAGGTGTGAAGTGACGTCTCATTGTAGTTTTGATTTGCATTTCTTGAATGATTAGTGATGTTGAACATCTGGTCATAGATGTTTATTCAAATAAATTGTCCATTTTTTAACTGGGTTTTGTAGTTGAGTTGTAAGAGTTCCTTGTGTATTCTGGATATTAACCCTTCCTCAGATATGTGATTCACAGTATTTTTTTCCCCATTCCATAGGTTGCCTTTTCACTCTGGTCATTATTTCCTTTGACATAAAGATGTTTTTAAGTGCGATGTAGTCCTATTTACCTATTTTTGATGTTGTTGCCTGTACTTCAGTGTCACATTCAATAAATCATTGTAAAAATTCATCTTATGACGTTTTCCCCTGTGTTTTCCTCTAAGACTTTTATAGTTTTACATCTTAGCATTTAGCCTTTAATCCATTTAGATTAATTTTTGTGTATGGGGTTACAGGTGTGAACCATCATTCCCAGCCATCAACTTTATTCTTTTGCATGTGAATATACAGTTTTCCCAACACCATTTGTTGAAGAGAGTGTCCTTCTCCCATTATGAGGTGCTGATGCCATTACTAAAGATCATTTGACCATATGTATGAGGGTTTATTTCTGGGCTGTCTATTCTGTTACATTGGTCTATATTTCCATCTTTATGTCAGTACCACATTGTGGCTTTTTTTGTCTTTTTTTTTGAGACAGGGTCTTACTCTGTAGCCCAGGCTGGAGTACAGTGATGTGATTTTGGCTCACTGCAAATTCCACCTCCCTGGTTCAAGTTATTCTTGTGCCTTAGCCTCCCAAGTAGCAGGGATTACAGGTGTGCACCACCACATCTGGTGAATTTTTGTATTTTTAGTACAGGCAGGGTTTCACCATGTGGGCCAGGCTGGTCTTGAACTCCTGACCTCAAGTGATCTGCCCTCCTCAGCCTCCCAAAGTCCTGAGATTACAGGCATGAGCCACGGCACCCAGCCTACACTGTTTTGAGTACTTGTAGCTTTGTGACATGTTTTGAAATCAGGAAATGTAAGCTCTCCAACTTTGTTCTTGTTTAAAGACTGTTTTGGCTATTCAGGGTTCCTTGAGATTCCACGTGTATTTTAGGAATTTTTTTTTTTCCTATTTCTGCAAAATAATGCCACTGGGATTTTGATAGAATTGCATTGAATCTGATTGCTTTAGGAGTGTGTACATTTTAACAACACTAGTCTTTTCTAATTCATGAGCACAGGAGGTCTTTTCACATATTTGTGTCTGCTTTAATTTCTCTCAGCAATGTTTTGTAGTTCTCAGTGTACAAATTTTTCCATCTCTTTGGTTACTTTGTATTTTATTATTTTTGATGCTATTGTAAACGGGATTATTTTCACAATTTCCTTTTGTGATTTTTCATTGTTGGTGTATAAAACTCAACTGGTTTTTGTGTGTTGATTTCATATCCAGCAACTTTGCTGAATTCATGTATTAGTTCCAACAGTTATTTTGTGGAATCTTTAGGGTTTTCTATATATAAAATCTTGTCATATACAAACACAGATAAAATGTACATTTATCTTTCCAATCTGGAGGCCTGTTTTTCTTTTTCTTGCCTAATTTCTCTGGCAAAAGTTTTTAGAGCTATGTTGAATGGAAGTGTTGAGAATAGACATCCTTGTCTTATTCCTGATCTCAGAAGAAAAGCTTTCAGTTTTTTTGCCATTGAATATGGTGTTAGCTGGGGGCTTTTCATATATGCCATGGTTATTTTGAGGTAGTTTCCTTCTATTCCTGGTTGGTTGAATGTTTTTATCATGAAAGGTTGTTACATTTTGCCAAGTATTTTTTTTTAATCAACAAAGTTGATCATGTAGATTTGTCCTTCATTATATTAATATGGTATTTATTATGATGATTTATTTTTGTATGTTAACCCTACTTCCAGCCTGGAATCAGTCCTACTCAGTCATGATATATAATTTATTTAATGTGCTGTTGAATTCAGTTTACTAGCACAGTATTTTGTTGGGGATTTTTGTTTCACTCCTTTTAATAGCTGAATAATATTTCATTATATGAATATGCTACATCTTGTTTATCCACTCAACAGTTGATGAACAATGAGGTTGTTTCTGCTTTTTGCCTATTAGGAATAATGCTGTTATTAGCATTCATGTACAGGTATTTGTTTGAGTAGCTGTTTTCAATTCATTGGGTCATATAATTCTATGTTTATCATTTTTTTTGAGATGCTACCAAACTTTTTTCCAAAGGGACTGCACCTTTTATTTTCCCTCTAGCAATTGTATGAATGGTCCAATTTCTCCACATTCTTTTTTTTTTTTAATTTTATTTTAGATATTTCCTTGCTTCTCATGTGGGCATTTATTGCTATCTCCACATTCTTACTAACACCTGTTATTCTCTGTCTTTTTGGTTTAGCCATCCTTTTTGATTTAGCCACTTTACACTAGTGAGTGTAAAGTGATATCTTGTGGTTTCAATTTGCATTTCCCCGATGATTAATAATATTGCAGCAACTGGGGTGTCAGACAATTCATTTATTGCAGCAGGAGCCCCGAGCGGTGCCTTCCGTGACTTCTGTAGCGTCTTAAAGCTGCCTTCCTACAACACACTATTGGGAAGTCATCCAGCTGTGGCCTGCATGTCTGCTGGGACTGATTGCTCCCTGTCCTTGGAGGCAAGCTATTCCGCCTCTGGTTTGGGTCAACTATTGGAAGATGTTTTGTCACTTGAAATCTCTATCCCTGTAGATTCTGCACGTTGGTTCCAGTTTGGGGGTATATATATCTCAGTACCTAAAATCAAGAACAAATGAAACTACATCTTATTACCTTCTATCATTGACTTAATTTTAGTTTCATGGCCCCATCACACTGGGAGGGTAGAGAATCTCATCTCAGCCCTTTTGGGGTTGAGACATGTCAAAGTCATAGGGATTATATAGGTTTTGGGGTAGTTGCCTGTGTGGTCTTCTCCTTCTCTTCCTCTTCTTGCTCCTCCTCCTCCTCTTCTTTCTTCTTCTTCCTCTTCCTTTTCTGCTTCTTTTGAGACAGGTCTTTTTTTTTTTTTTCCAGCCTGCAGCCCAGGCTGGAGAACTGAAGAGGGAGACCCAGGCATCTCAGGTCAACTTCCCCTCTTTTTCATTCCTAAGACTGTAAACAGTAGCCCTTTTCATATGTAATTCCTAAGACTGTAAACTTCCCCTTTTCATTCCTAAGACTGTAAACCATAGCCCTTTTCATATGTAATTCCTAAGACTGTAAACTTCCCCTTTTCATTCCTATGACTGTAAACTGTAGCCCTTTTCATATGTAATTCCTAAGACTGTAAACTAAAACCCTTTTCATATGTAACTCCTAAGAATGTAAACTGAAACCCTTTTCATATGTAATTCCTAAGACTGTAAACTAAAACTCTTTTCATATGTAATTCCTAAGAATGTAAACCAAAACCCTTTTCATATGTAATTCCTAAGACTGTAAACTGAGACCTTTTTCATATGTTAAGCTATAAACCTAAGATTCTTCCACGTGTAACATCTAAAGTATAAGCCTATATAAAGAAGGAACCTGGCAGTTCCGGTTAGGCGGCTGAGTTTGTTTACGTTGCGTACAGATCTAGCTGCTGCTTTCCCCGGCTCCAGCTCCAAGATGGGGAAATCCTTCTCCAACTTCATGTGCAGGAAGGACTTTCATCCTGCCTCCAAATCCAATCAAAAAAGTATGGATGGCAGAACAGAAAATATCATATGATAAGAAGAAACAAGAAGAATTAATGCAGCAATATCTTAAAGAACAAGAATCATATGATAATAGATTGCTTATGGGAGATGAGCGTGTAAAGAATGGCCTTAATTTCATGTATGAAGCCCCACCAGGAGCTAAAAAAGAAAACAAAGAGAAAGAAGAAACAGAGGGAGAGACTGACTACAAATTTGAATGGCAGAAAGGAGCCCCACGAGAAAAATATGCCAAAGATGACACGAACATCAGAGATCAGCCCTTTGGTATTCAGGTTCGAAATGTGAGGTGCATTAAATGTCACAAATGGGGTCATGTTAACACAGATCGAGAATGTCCTTTGTTTAGTCTTTCTGGAATCAATGCAAGTTCGATGCACCCGTCGGAGCTAATAGTGGAGATGAGAAACAGTGGGTTTGCACTGAAACGAAATGTACTGGGGAGAAACTTGACCGCAAATGATCCATCACAGGAGTATGTTGCAAGTGAGGGTGAAGAAGATCCAGAAGTTGAATTTTTAAAGTCACTAACAACCAAACAAAACCAGAAACTTCTCAGGAAATTAGATCGACTGGAGAAGAAAAAAAAGAAAAAAGATAGAAAAAAGAAGAAAAAGCTTCAGAAGAGCAGAAGTAAACACAAAAAACACAAATCCTCTTCCTCCTCCTCTACTGAGGCTTCAGAAAGCAGTAGTGAGAGCGAGAGTGACAATAAAGAAAAAATAGAAAGGAAGAAAAGAAAGAAAAGCAAGTGTTCAGGGCAGAACAACAGTGATTCTGAAGAGAAGTCTAAGAAGAGAAAACTTCATGAAGAACTTTCCAGCGGTCACCATAACAAGGAAAAAGCCAAGGAAAAGCCCAGGTTCTTAAAACATGAGAGTTCTAGGGAGAACAGCAAATGGAGCCATTCTGATTCTGACAAAAAGTCCAGAAGCCGTAATCATAGCCCAGAGAAGAGAGGCTCTGAAAGAAATGAGGGGCGCGGCAGAAGCCATGGCAGGGATGAAAGGAGCAGGAGAAGCCGGAGCAGAAGTCCTGGTAGTTATAAACAAAGGGAGTTAAGAAAATGGCCACAGCGAAGTTCCAGTGAAGAGGAAAGTAGAAGAAATGACACCAGAAGCCATGGCATAGCTGTATACAGAGGAGAAAAAATGTACAGAGAGCACCCAGGAGCTAAGCATGCTAAAGTGACACAAAGAGAATGAAGCAGAAGTAGAAAGAGAACAAAGACTGTATGTGACAGTTACCTGGAAATAAAATATCTCCACATTTTTATTGAATACCTTTAGCAGGGGCTAAATTATGTACTATTGTCTTTCTAATAAAAAAACCTCAATTTTAATCTTTCATCTCTGTAAACTGTCAATTCAAGTACAAAACTACATGAGTACCATAAGAACAAATTTTGCAAATATTTGTAAGTAAGTTATTTTGGGATTGTAGAAATATTTTCTGTTGGTAACTGTTTCTTGTGCCATATACCAGATAAAAACCGCATATAACTCTGTGACATTTTCTTTGTTCTAAAACATCATTAAAAGAATGACAGTTAAAAAAAAAAAAAGAAGGAACCTTCCTTTGTTAGGGGAGCTTGGCTGTTAAGGCAACTATGCCACCTTGCTCCTGGCCGAATTAAACTCCTTCCTTCCATATTCAGTGTCCGAGAGATCTGTTTCCCACAGCTGCTCCTGCTACAAAGCTATCCTCCCATTACAGCCTCCCAAGTAGCTGGGACTATAGGTAGGAGCAGTTATGCCTGGCTATTTTTTATTTTTTGTAGAAATGACATTTTGCCATGTTTTCCAGGCTGGTCTTGAACTCCTGGACTCAAGCAATCCACCTACCTTGGCCTCCCAAAGGCTGAGATTACATGTGTGAGCCAGCACACCCAGCTGCCATGTGGTCTTCTGTCTCCTCATGTTTCTGGAGAGATATTTGTTGTCTCTGTCCATGTGGGCCCTTTGGATCCAGTGACTCTTTGCTGTTTCCTTGAGATCCTGGGACATACGATTCTTTTGGGAAAGTGAGAGCCCTGGGGCTTCCAGTCTCATCTCCTGGATGCGTCCCTCACTCATTCCTCTCTGGGGTCCTTACATGTCCCAAGGGGCCTCTGGAAAGAGAGGCTAAAGATTCCCCTGTGCTGAAAATTTCCACTTTTCCTCTGCTCTCCTTGAGACTCACAATCCTGCTTCCTTTCAACACCATTGCTCCTTCCTGGAGTACTCTTCTCCCTTTGACTTTTTCTGAAAACCTTCTCATTCTCCTTTGAAATGAAAGCCAAGAAGCATTACTAGCTAGCCTTGCTTCCTGTCTCCCTGATGCACTAGAGCATCTGACTCCACGGCTGAATGAGAGGAAAGGAAAGACCTGTGGTAACTGAAAATATGGCTGCCCATATAGCCCTTCCTTGCAGACCTCCAGAACCAGCTCTTCCTATGGAATGATAAATGATGTGATGTGATAATGTTGTGATACACCTGAATGCTGTGAGCCCAACAGGTCTTCCCTCCACGTCCACATTCCGACTGCCCTCACCATTCCTCATAAAGTGTGGTTTCTGTCACATGGTGGCACCTGGAAGATCAGTGTTTAAATTACTACAGAGCAGCTGTGCAACTCACTTCCCTGAACTTCAGTTTCCTGGTTTGTGAAATGGGGTAATTATTTCTTCTTTCCTGGATTGTTGTGATGATTCAAATGAGACTGTTCATGCAAAGCAAAGCAAGTAGCACAGTGTCTGGGTGCAAGAGTTTTAAAAAGTGAAGCTATTGTTATGCTAATAACATAAGTGGGCCTCTAGCTCACTTATAATGGAAAGCTCAAACAGAAAGACTTGTTTTGACCGGTGGGAGAAATGCTCCCCTGCTTCTGGCCTGGCTGCACTCACAGAAGTCTAAGACTGTGCAGCAGAGCCCAATATTACCCAGACCACAGCTCACATGTGCTCTTCTGCTCCCACCAGAACACGTCTTTATTCCTCTATGGTGGATTTAATCTTCCTTACGAGCCTCCATCCAGAGGGGGAGGACGGCAAAGTATAAGGTGAAAGTGGACTTTACTCTTGCCAATCTCATTATATTACAATTTAAACAGCCTCTTCAGGAGGACTCAGTCTCTTCCAGGGAAATGCACAATTGTTCCTATGTCTTTGCCTCTCCCTTCCTCTGTCGAATTCCAATAATACAGGACAGGGATTCCCAGTGTCTCTTATGGTTTTACAGAGAGCCAAGCTTGCTGGGGTTCCCAGGCCTCTTGTTCTGGTGTATTTGGTGTGAATTAGTGATGGGGTCTTGACTCATTCAGGCTGGTAGTCTTCGCTTCGAATTGGCCTCACTGTCGTCTTGTGATGGTGCTGCCTAGCGTTCTGGTTGTTATTCTTGTTCAGCAAGGTCCACTTCACCCTTGCAGGGAGGCCTGCTTTGCTTGACCACTGCTTGCCGAGGAGCATGGACAATGGGGAAGGATGCAAGGTCTGAATCCCTCATAGGGATACTGTAAGGATCAAAGGAGATTATTTATGTAAGCACTTAGCACTATGCTGGCAGAGAGTAAACACCTAATAGAAGTTTGCTATTGTTACTCTTTTTACTATCATCATTATTATTAATGCTGCTCTTTTCTCCTTTCTTGACTGCTCCAGGCCAGAAGAGCCAGGCTTTCCACTTCTCTGCCAGAAAATTCCCCTACTTCATATCCTTTTTCTATTGCAACAGCAAAACTCCATCAAGTCAGGCTTGCTTTTGAGTCCTATATAAAGCTTAAGTAAGGTGAACATACAATTTATTATACATACTGGAACGCTTCAGAGAACAAACAAGAATACTTTTTGGCGGAATCATGGGAGTTCAAGACAGATGAAAAAATTTAAAAAAGAAGACTGTTTGAGTAATAGCTTTGTTGAGATGAAGTTCACATACCGTACAATCTACCTTGCAACCCAGTGATTTTTAACATATTCACAGTTGTTCAACTATTGCCACAAATCACTTTAGAACATTCAGTCCCTCCCAAAAGGACATTCTGAATCCTTTAAATATAACCCTGCTATTCTCCATCCTCCCCAGCCCTAGGCACTCACTAATCTACTTTCTGTCATATTTTGGCCTATTCTGGACATTTCATATAAATGGAATCATATAATGTGTGGTCTTTCGTGCTGCTTTCTTTGATTTAGCATCACGTTTACAAAGTTCACCCATGTGATAGCATGTATCAGTACTTCTTTCCTTTTTATTGCTGAATAATGTTCTACTGGAGAGATAGACCACATTTTCCTGTTGGTTCATGGACATCTATACTGATTTCAGCTTTTGGCTATTGTGAATAATGCTGCGATGAACAATTGTGTACAAATGTGTGCTTTTGTTTCTGTTTTTAATTCTCTTGGGTGTATGCCTAGGAATAGAATTACTGGATTAAATGCAACTGCATGGTTAACCTTTTAAAGAACTGCCATCCAGTTCTGATACCTACACCTTCCCATCAACACAGGCTATTGCCTTTTTGTCTGTAGTCTCCCCAGTGAGTGTGAAGTGGTAGCTCCTTGTGATTTTGATTTGCTTTTCCCTAATTTCCTGAATGCCTGATGATACTGAACATCTTCTCTTTTCTTTTTTGAGACGTAGTTTCTCTCTTATTGCCCAGGCTGGAGTGCAGTGGCGTGATCTCGGCTCACTGCAACCTCTGCCTCCCAGGTTCAAGCAACTCTCCTGCCTCAGCCTCCTGAGTAGCTGGGATTACAGGTGTCGGCCACCATGCCTGGCTAATTTTTGTATTTTTTTTTCTGTCAAGCTGTTTTCTTATTTCAGGAAGAGGGCAGGGGATGGGGGCTCAGTCTTTCTTGGCAGCAGCTTTCCTCATGGTAGCCAGGACGTTGCTCAGTTCCTCCCGTCCCCACCCTTTTCTTGATAAACTTGAGGGCCTGTTTGTCCTTGGAGACCTTCAGTAACTCCATGGCACACTGCTCGTACGGAGCAAAGCCACACACCTCCTGGATCATGTCCCACACAAACTTGGCGTGTTTGGTCAGAGGCCTGCGGCGGCGGCTGTGCCTGGGCTTGCTCACGTTCTTGGTCACCTGTGGCCCTTGTTAAGCCCACGGCCATAGGGTAGCGAAGAACCATGGCTGCTGCTCTCCAAAGACGGCCGTGGCGGAAGCTAAGTTTGTATTTTTAATAGAGATGGAATGTCACCATGTTGGCCAGGCTGGTCAAGAACTTGTGACTTCAAGTGACCTGCCTGCCTCAGACTCCCAAAATACTGGGATTATAGGCATGAACCACTGTTGCTGGTTATTGAACACCTTTTCATGTCATTATTGACCCTTTAAAAACTTTTAATTTTGATCTAGTTTCACATGTACAGAAAAGTTATAGAATAGTTAAAACAAAAAAACCATGTACCCTTCACTCAGATTTACCAGCTGTTAACGTTTTGCTCCATTTGAGCTATCATATCCCCCCCAACTGGCTCTTTCTCTTTCTCTCTCTCTTTTTTTTTTCAGAAACAGTCTTGCTCTGTTACTCAGGCTGGAGTGCAATGGCCCAACCTATGCTCACTGCAGCCTTGACCTCCTCAGCTCGAGCAATCCTCCTGCCTCAGCCCCCCAAGTAGCTGGGACTATAGGTACATGCCACCACACCAGGCCGATTTTTGCATTTTTTGTAGAGATAGCGTTTTGCCATGTTGTCCAGGCTGATCTTGAACTCCTGAGCCCAGGCAATCTGCCTGCCCAGCCTCCCAAAGTGCTGAAATTACAGGTTTGAGTCATTGTGCCCAGCATCTGTCTCTCTCTCCCCTACCTCGACACACATACACACTTTTTAAAAACAATTTGAGAGTGATTTGCATTCATCATGTCTCTTCATCTATGAACACTTCAATGTAGAGTTGCTGAGAACAAGAACTTTTCTTTTACATGATCTCAGAACATTTATGAAAAATCAGAAACTCAATGTTGATAAAATAATGTTATGTAAACCATAGTCCAAATTCAAACTTCACCAGTTGTCCCAATATTCTGTGTTCAAGTCCAGGATCACAGATTACATGTAGTCATCAGATTCCTTTAATCACCTTCCATGTGAAATAGCTCCTCAGCCTTTCTCCATCTTCCATGGCCTTGATATTTTTGAAAGCTTAGGCCAGTTATTTTGTAAAATATGTTTGTCTGTAGTTTTCTTGTGATTAAATTAAATTCTGCATTTAAATATTTTATTTTACTTATTTTTGAGACAGGGTTTCACTCTATTGCCCAGGCCAGAGTGCAGTGGTGCAATCATGGCTCCATTGCGGCCTCAACCTCCCGGGCTGAAGTTATGCTCCTGCCTCAGCCTCCCAAGTAGCTGGGACTAAAGATATGTGCTTACCACACCCACTAATTTTTGTATTTTTTATAGAGATAAGGTTTTGTCATATTTAGGCTGATCTCAAACTCCTGAGCTCAAGCAATCCACCTGCCTCGGCCTCCCAAAGTGCTAGGATTACAGGCCTAAGTCAGTGTGCCCAGCCTAGGTCATTCCTTTCAGAATCACTGCAGGAAGTGCCCTCCCTGAGCCCAGGGGCACCAAAGGGAGAGGAGGGTGGGAGGACAGGGCAGACCTTCTTGACTAATCCTGTGGACACAGCCCATTATTGTGCACTTAGTCTTGGGGAAATAAACACAAGGTTTCATGTTCATCTACCTGAAATATTATCCTTATTTATCTACCTTCATCGGTCCTCCTTTGATTGTAGATCAAATTAAATATTTATCTGCCTTAATTCCTCCTCCTTTTGACTGTAGGACAAACTAAATATTGATCTGCCTTAGTCCCTCCTCCTTTTGACTTTAAGAGAAACCAGATAAAGAAATGTCTTTATTGACTTTTTACTTTATTTTTCTGGTAGTGTGGCAGGTGGGAAGGTAAAAATGGCTGGAGAAGGCAGTAGAGGGCTAGATCCTGTGATGCTGTGTGCTCAGCCAAGGGAGGAACTGGACTTTGTGATCATAGAACAAAAGAGTGCCTGTGCTGAGGGAACTGTGTGGGATTAACCCGGGAGAAACGGAAAGAAGGCTGCGTCTTCACCCCAGGCATATTTATGGAACAACAAATACAACAAACAGAAGCTGTTGTCTGGCAGAGAAAGTTTCCTTTTTTGGGGGAGGGGTGGGAGTCTCACTGTATCACCCAGGCTAGAGTGCAATGGTGCAGTCTTGGCTCAATGCAACCTTTGCCTCCCAGCTTCAAGCGGTTCTCCTGCCTCAGCCTCCCAAATAGCTGGGATTACAGGTGCGTGCCACCACACCCGGCTAATTTTTTTGTATTTAGTAGAGAAGGGGTCTCACTATGTTGGTTGGGCTGGTGTCCACCTCCTGACTTCAGGTGATCCATCTGCCTCGGCCTCCCAAAGTGCTGGGATTACAGGCGTGAGCCACTGTGCCCGTCCCAGAGAGTCTTCTTTCTTTTTTTTAATGGAGAAAAGATATACATATATTTGGAATTATCCAGTTGGACTCAGTTTTTAGATGATTCCAATTTTGTTGGTAATATCCAAAGCATGGTAATCAGGAGCTAGTGGAACATATGCCTTCTCTCTCCATCAGGCCGAGTTGGGGTGTTGACCTTGGTCACATCCCTGCCATAGAGCTTCTTCACAGCCTGTTTGATCTGGTGCTTGTTAGCATAACATCCACAATGAACACAAATATGTTGTCTTCTAGCGTCTTCATGGCTGATCAGTAGTCAGCAGAAAAGGGGAAACTTGATGACAGCATAGTGGTCAAGCTTGTTTCTCCTGGGGGCTCTCTTCCAAGGATATCTGGGCTGCCTCCCGAGTAGCTGTGTCTTGGGCCTCCCGAAGGTGGATTGACGTGTGGATCTTCTTCTTCTTCTTCTTTTTTTTTTTTTTTTTGTGGCTGTGGACACCTTTCAATACTGCCTTCTTGGCCTTTAAAGCCTTGGCTTTGGGCCCAGCACGGTGGCTCACACCTGTAATCCCAGCACTTTGGGAAGCCGAGGTGGGAGGATCACGAGGTCAAGAGATGGAGGCCTATCTTGGCCAACATGGTGAAACCCCATCTCCACTAAAAATACAAAAATTAGCTGGGCATGGTGGTGGACACCCATAGTCCCAGCTACTCGGGAGGCTGGGGCAGGAGAATCACTGGAACCCCGGGCAGAGGTTGCAGTTAACCGAGATCTCGCCACTGCCCTCCAGCCTGGTCATAGCGAGACTCCATCTCAAAAAAAAAAAAAAAAAAAAAAAAAAATGGAGGGGTAGGAGCTTCTGGCTTCCTTCCTGGCTTTCGGCGCTGTCTTGTGAATAAAGTTTCCTTTCTAATGCCATTTTCACTTCTCCTGAATTTTGGGGATCGTTCTCAGTGTCCACCTCAGATTTCAGGAGTGTGGGCTGGATCTTAGGGATGGTGATGTCTTCATTTCCCTATGGTGAGATCTGGGGCATGACTTTAAACAGTGCGAGGGAAGGAGATCTCCAGGCACTTGAATAGAATAAAGAAGCAGCATGGGATTTGAGAAGAAACATGATTTTGAAAAAAGGAAAACTGGATTTGAGTACATAATTAAACTAGGCACCTCAAAGGTCATTCAGCATGCCCATCTGCACAATGAGTATAATCGCCCTACAGGACTAAATCAAACAGGCAATGGAGAGGAAGCTATAATGCACTGAACATGTTTAACTCGTTACCTAAGCTAGCCAAAGGCTTCACAGGCTTGAATTCATCTCCCAAGTTCTCTTTCCGTATTTGAAATTCTGCCTTAGGTTGCTTAAAACTTAGGAAAGAGAATATCGCTTCCCTTGCCTGCCTTCTTGAGTACACTTGCCTACACAAAGATGCACATCCCTGTTTGTGTGTGTGTCCATTTGCTTTGACATTCTTGTGAAAGTCAAAGTTTCCCAGCTGTTGACATACACAAGTTTATTTGGTACAAGCTGCCAGACACATCCCTTAGAGAGGCCCTTTGACACTCTGGGAAAGACATCGGACTTAGGGTCAGAACGAAAGGAAAGAAATGTGACGTGTATAGGGTGCAATGAATTGGAGTTTTACCTGTATTCTTTTGACTTCAACAAGCCTGAGGACTAGCCACAAATGTACTCAGTTTACAAATGAGGAAACAGGTCCAAAAAGGTTGTTACCTGTCAAAGGTCATATGTGGCAGAGCCAAGATTTGAGCCCAGTTATGTCTGATGAACTTTGCCTTTGCTCTTTAAACTTCTGAATGCTGACCATTGAGGAGATCTAAACTTAGATAAATTGCATTTTCTCTCCGAGACTATTTACTTACCAATACCATAACACCAGCCTTACCAATCTATTGTTTTGATACAAGGCTCAAATATGCCAGATATATGTGAAGGCAACCGACAAACTCTCTAATCATGCTCACCTAAAAGATTCCCAGGATCTAATAGGCTCAAAGAAACCTCTTCTAGAAATATAAAAGAGAATACTGGATTATGCAGAAATTCATTATTAATTGTTTTAATCCATCCTTTCATTCAGCAAACATTTATCTGTTGTTGAGTTTATGCAGCATAGCCTTTTAAGGATTGGAGGACAGGTAAAGAACTCAGGTGCCAGAATACATCTTCCTGCTGATGAGGTCAATACACATTTTCATTTTAAAACACCCTGTCCAGCCAAGCATGGTGGATCATGCCTGTAATCTCAACACTGGAAGACCGGGGTGGGAGGATTGCTTCAGTCCAGGAGTTCAAGGCCAGCCTGGGCAACACTGAAAGACTCCATCTCTCTAAATAAATAAATAAAATAAAAGCCCTATCTTTGAAAATAAAACTTTTTAAGGAAGGTTTAATGGACTGGGTGTAGTAGCTCATGCCTACAATATAGCACTTTGGGGGGCAAAGCAGAAGGGTCAAGACCAGCCTGGGCAACATATTGTTGTGGGAAATCAGGGAAGCGGAGAGACGAGTAAGGTTGCAGGAGGATTTTATTTAAAGTGTACACTGGCTCGGTGGATCTGCATTCAAGGTACTGAGCGCAGGACAAAGAGTCCCAGTGCCTTTTGCACATTTTAGGGAGTGAAAAGAAGTTAGTTTACAGAGGTGAGAATAAAAGCAATCAATACAGTGACAGGTTTACATATGACTTTTGGTATGTGGGCCAGGTGGCCTTATTTTGGGCTCAGTCAGGTCCAGATAGCCCTGCAGGGCTCTGTACTGATCTCTTTTTTGATGTTCGTAATATTATTTTGTTTGCACATTTTTTATGGTCTTCACTGTGTTATTTAGATACAAAACAGCAAGTAATACATGGGAAACAGATATCCATAAAATTTTAGACTTACTTATACTATGAAGGTAAGGATTAGGGAGAAAATTTGTTTCCTTCCAGATGGTAGGGAGTATTGGGAAAGTCTTTAGAGCACATTTTCTTGAGTCCCGGCTTTTGAGATAACATTATCAAGGTTTCTCCTAGAGCCTGAACTAGTTGACTGCCCCCAGTCTAACACAGAGAGCCTGTTTCTTTGCTTTGTATGATTTTATCCTTTTTCTTTAATTTCTGCCTCATTCCTTTCTTTGATGCTTTCTATGAGCACGACTCAATTGAAAGCATCACTATTATTTAGCTTTTCACGAGGCAGGATTTCTGTTGTTGGCAAAGACTGATAGCTTGTTAGAGTCATTAGTTGGGTTGTGGTTGTTTTGTTTACTAAAACTTTTATTGTAGACTGAACGCTCTTAATAATAAGGGGCAAGAGACAGGGAGTATTAAGCAGCTTTTTAGTATAGTTAGCACCACTTCTATTAACGTTTTAAGACCACTAAAGGATCAGAACTAATCTTTACAAAGGGAATTTGGAGGCTATCTGGGTTTCCAAGTTTGAACTGGGATATGAGCTAGTTTTTGTATTAATTATTAATAATTTTTAGGCAGCAGTTGGTTAAGTTGAATTTTCCACACATTCTTTTTCTTGGGCTAGGAGGTAATTGAAAGTCAGCCTGTTTTGGTAAATAGCATTTTTTATTTTTGTGGATTGTTGGGTTAACAGATTTAAAGCATTGCTGCTTTATTAGTAATAATTTCAAGTACTGCTTGTAACCTTATACATGCAGTTAAGCACGTAAATTGGGGTACAGTATTTCCAAGATTTGTCTTGTGCCCAGGTAGCTGGCCTATAATATTGACTTATTCTTTTAGGGATCTAATTAGTGTATTTTTAGTTTTTAATTTTTATTTTTTACGTTTACATTGTTTTTATTTTATTATAAAAGGGGTACCCTAAATTTGTTGTTGTTGTTGTAGTGGGAGCAGAAAGAAAGATGGTTTAATTGTTTCTTTTACGCAGGCCTCTGTCCAGTTGGCAGGTAACTGCCAATAAGCCCGTTGCCTACAAAGTAAATAGAGGCCAGAGGGTGCTCGCCAGCTATTAGGTGTCTCCAGTTGGTATTAGGAATGTCTTAGAGGAGAGCGAGAAAATGGGTTGTAACGTGGCAATCTGGTGCTATTTTATTTTGTTTTTGCCTCGCCATGAAGTCTTTTTATTGTTTTAATATAATATCTATTTTAAGCAATTCATTTTCCAACTGCGTTTGTGAAGGTTTTATTTTTATGGGCAGTACAATTTTTTTTTATGATAAAAGATTTTAAGAGCCAAATGCTCAAACATTTGGGCGTTGGCTCAGGGGAGCTGAGAGTTAGGGTAAAGTTTTTTTGAGACATTAACTCTTTTGTTTTCCATGGCCATTGATTTTCCATATTGGTTTTTTTGCAAATATAACAGGAGGAGACACCTAGATTGCTGCCTGTGCTTTTGGCCAGTTGAGTAAACAGATTACAGGCTACAGGAGGGAGTTTGGGCATTTTTCTGGTTGATATTTTTAGAGAATGACTTGAAAACTTGGAACTGTTGCCGAGCTAGATGGGTCCAAGTTTCTTTTTTGATAATATATAGGTGAGCAATTGGGTACATTTTTATAAGGATTATGATGGGGTGGCCTGTAGTTCACACAGGTTGGTCTGGCTCTAGGATGGTAGGATTTATAGAATTGTAGGTTTTTGTTTTATAACCTGGTTTTACTGGCATTTTAGTAAGCATAACTGGCTCTTGAAAATTCCATTTAGGATACTAGGTAGGGAACCATGTTATGAAGTACCTACAGTTTTTTGCGGGGATCTCAGGGGGGCAAGGTGGAGTAATTCTTGGTTCACGTACATATTTGCGAAGGTTATTATAGTACTTTTGTAGCCTAGGTTATTGCAGGTGGCAATGTAGGTTGAGCCTGGATATACTGCCTGGTAAGCATTAAAATATAAGGAAAAGGCTTTCTTGTGGAAGGGTGAGACCTTAGTTGGTTTAGAAGGTGACCTTTTTTAAATTTTGTGTATTTTAAACCAAGTCCCAGATGTGGACTTGGAGTTATGACATATGTGAGGTTGGTTATTTTGGGGATTACAAACTGAGTAGATTGTTTGGTTATATATACAAGTTTCTAGATGAGTTTTTGTATATTTATAATACATTTGGTACAATAGAGTTTTAATTGCTGTGTTTTTCATCTAGATAGTATGTATGCAGTGAAAGCGCCCTTTTGAGGGTTGCCCCACTTCCCTGTTTAGATACAGGAACCAGCCAAAGCAAGGCAAGGGATAGCATCCTTATATTTAGCTTGGGCAGGGTAAATTTTTTCCTGGGCAGACGGATTGGCAAAAATGACAACATAGCAATAGAATAGTTAACAGTACTAAGATAGCAATGAAGTTTAAAATTCTTAATTATATTTACTTTTGATGACGTTTTAAACTTTGGTCATGTGTAGACTAGTCAGCCTTTGGTTGTGTGACTAGAGCAGGGCTTGCAGTTTTTTTTCAAGCTTTTGCCATGTGTAGACTGGCCAGCTTCCGGAGTGGCCAGAGCAGGGCTGTGGTCGTTTTCAGTGGTAACATGGTTTTGTTGTAGGATCAATCGGCTTGGATGGTCTGGATTTTGTTGACTGGTCCACTGGTCCTGGGTTGTTGGTTTTAGCCAATTGTCGTGGATTCAAGGCACGATACCTGCAACTTTAACAGCGGTGGGAGTGGACAATATTATAGTCTGGGACCCACCCAATTTGGGTCCTAGAGAAGTTCAGTTTCATTTTTTGAATGAGAGTTTCCTGGTTTGAAGGGATGTGTGCTGGTTTTGTTAGATTTATAGGTATTTTGTTTTTTGCACTCATCTGTGTACTTTTTGTATTGCCATGTTTAAAGCCTGCATTTGCCTTCTTAGAGTTAGCTCCGCTAAGTTATGGAGATTATTTTTAACCTGACTTGTAAATGAGAGTGGTCTGCTGAACAAATTTTATAGGGGGAATACCCAGTTTGTTTTGTGGATGTGTATTTGACTCGGAGGAGGATTATGGGCAGTATTTGATCCTACTGTAGATGAGTTTTTTGACAGAACTTTTTTAGTAGCTGTTTGAGTGTTTGTTTTATGTGTTTCACCTTTTTTGAGCTCTGCAGCTGATAGGCGGTATGCAGTTTTTACTTTATCTTTAATAGATGTAAGTTTTGAACTGTTTTGGCTACAAATGTCAGCCCATGTAAGGGGCAACTTTCCCTCTGTTGTATTTTTCTGTTATTCAATGTAAAAGGATAACAACTCTAAAACGAAAACGTTAATGTTTGCCAGGAGTTACAAACCATGACCAACTAATTACAAGAAGTCATCAAATATGACTGTAGGAGATCTTGATGGTTTAAAGTGATTGTTAATCACTTTAAACATTAATGAACTTAAAAATGAACTATGAAGACTGGGATTTTTCTTTCCTGCTGTATTAGTCAGCTTGGGTTGCCATAACAAAATGCCACAGACTGGGAGGCTTAAGTAATGGAAATTCCTTTCTCACAGTTCTGGGGGCTGGAAGTCCACGATCAAGGTGCAGGCAAGGCAGGCTTCATTCTGAGGTCCCTCTCTTGGCTCACATGTGGCCACTCTCTCACTGTGTGCTCACATGACCTCTTCATGCCCCTGGAAAGGAGCAAGACATGTCAAGTCTCTGCCTCATGGTACTGGCACTTTAGTGAACAAGGCAGACAATAAACACACAAATTCATAAAGTAAAATGGGGCAGTGGTGATCTGTGAATGAAATGCAACACCAAAGAACAAAGCGGTGGGAGGGAGTGCTATTCTGGGCTCTGACCTGAAGTGAGGGAGTGAGACCATGAATATCTCCGGAAGAGACAGCAGCCAGGGCAAAAGCCAGGGGCCAGAATTTCCTCGGACATGTATGATTTTGGTTTCAAGTGTTTTTGAAAGTGTTATTGTTTAAAAAATAAAAAAAATGAATCATATCTGCTAGAGCTGTGCATTTTCATTACCGACTCTGTAAAATACCCTGTTCTCTGTATACTGTGTATTATTTTGCCAGCTGCTGCATTAGCCTTCAAAAGCATTTGGAAACTTCAGATGAACTACGTTTTTTGCAAAGTACATTACTTTCTGTGGTGTTTTTTCCTGCAATGGAAGCATGGTAAGTATTTTATGGAAATGTTAGCAATTCTGTATCAACTTTGAAATAAAATTAAAAAATTTTTTTTTTTTAAGAGACAGGGTTTCACCATATTGGTCAGGCTGGTCTCGAACTCCGAACCTCAGGTGATCCGCCCGCCTCAGCCTCCCAACGTGCTGGGATTACAGGCATGAGCCACCGCGCCTGGCCAAAAAAATTTATTTTAAAAAGAAGAATTTCCTTGATTTGTTCAAGGAACATCTGGCCAAAGTGGACAGATCAGAGTTGTGAAGGGAAAAAGTTTAGGCCCTAAGATTAGACAAGATTAGGCAGCTCAAAAGAAGTTGGGGACATGCTTTGGATTGTAAGGGTAACGAAGAGCCCTTGGAGGTTTCGGATCAAAGGAGGGATTGGTCATATATGTATCTTCAAATGACCATCCTGGCTGCCCTGTAGAAAGCAAGCAGCCAGAGCATTTGGCAGAGTCCTGCTTTGAAGCTGTTACAGTAGCTCAGGTGAAAGATGATTGTGCCCTGGCTTAGGATGTGGGAAGAGGTTACATTCAAGATTCATCGTGAAAATAGAGAGAACTGAGATTGCTGGTCGATTAGATATGGGAAGAAAAAGAGTCGGGGATGGGTCCAAGAATTTTGGCCTGAGCAGCTGAATGGCCTGTTTCCTGAGGCAGGGAACACTATGGGAGAGGTTTTCTTGCGGATATGTCCAGAGATGTTTTAATGTACATATTGGCATCCACCTTCTCATCATTTATTTTATTTTATTTTATTTTTTTTGAGACAGAGTCTTGCTCTGGTCACCCAGGCTGGAGTGCAGTGGCACGATCTTGGCTCACTGCAACCTCCACCTCCTGGGTTCAAGTGATTCTCCTGCCTCAACCTTTTGAGTAGCTGGGACTACAGGTGCATACCACCACACCCAGCTAATTTTTGTATTTTTAGTAGAGGTAGGGTTTCACCATGGTGGCTGGGGTCGTCTTGAACTCCTGACCTCAAATGATGCACCCACCTCAGCCTCCGAAAGTGCTGAGATGACAGGCATGAGTCACTGCACCTGGCCCACATTCTCATCTTTTAAATATGTGCAGGTGGGATTGAGTTATACACAGCATCACAGTTATCTGTTGCCACCACCCAAAGAGTTGGTGGCATAAAATGACAATTTGCTATCTGTCTCAATTCTATGAGCTCAGCGGAGGGAGTTCTCTCTTGGGGTGTCTCCCATCCAACTACAGTCAGATGGTGGTGGAGGTTGTACCCATCTGAAGGTGCGCCTGGGCAGACATGCAGGCTGGGTCTGTTGGGAGCTCAGCTATGTTGGTCAACCAGAGTGGCTGCGTACAGTCTGCTCTTGAGGCTTCGGCGTCTCAGAGCCTGGTGACTGGGTTCTGAAATGGGGCATCTACAGAGAGAGCATCTCAGTGCAGTGAGGCAGAAGCTTCAAGGAAGCCCTATAACGTCACTGCTGCCATATTCCATTGGCTAAGCAAGTCACTGGCCAGCCCAGATGCAAGGGGGGAAACAGACTTTGCTCCTGATTTGGGGGAAACAAAGTCACATTGCAATAGACACTGCTATGGCTGTCTTTGGAAACTATAATCTGTCACACGTAGTGTTTTGCATACTGCTTTTTACTCTTAAAGGTATACTTGGAGCTCTTTTTGATAACAGTACATAGAAAATGACATCATTCTTTTTTTTAAAATAATAACATGTTTTTATTTCTCTCAGAATTTTAAAATGCGAACATTGTATAATTCAGCCAGTCTTTACTTCCAGGTAACTTCTTCAATGGGTCACAATTCCCTTTTAAATAACATACTGTTGTTCCAGAAGGCAGTTAGCTTTTCATCACTCTTTCTGTCTAAATAACATCCCATGACAAATCCCATAGGGACAAGAACATGAACCCAGTGGTCCTGCACAATCTAAAGTAAGTTCACCATGATCGCTGCAGGCCCAGTGCCAACAGTGACCCCGCGACCTAGGGCAATGGAGAACTCAGCCACCTGCACCCGTCTACCTCATTCTTTTTAAGAGCTGTGTAGGAGTTCTTTATAATGACTATCATAATGTATTTAGCTAGTTCCCTATAGATGGTTCTCTTTCCTTCTCTCTCCTTTTTATTCCCCCAGTAGAAACAGTGGTACAATGATCATTTTAGTACTTATATTTTGTGTATACATTTGCCAGTATATCCAGAGATTTTTAAAGTTTTGTAGTTATTGCCTGTGGCTTCATTCACAAACAATCATAATATCACAAAATATTAGAAACCAAAGATATTTTAGGCCATTACTTTTTGTGTGTGGTCTCTGGACCTCCTGCATCAGAATCAAGTGACATGCCTCACTGAAAAGGCAGATTCCAGGGCCCCAGACCTATGAGACTATACTCTCCAGGGTAGAGTCCTCGGAATATGTATTTTCAGAGGCTCTCTGGTTGATTCTTATGAATTCGAAAGTTTGAGAATAATGATTTGGTTGAACTCTCTTACTTTAAAAGTGGAAAAACTGAAGGCAGATCAATGACTGCTTGATGCTTTGCCAGGTTTCTCTTAACACAAAATATTCTCACACAAAACAGATATATTTCAGACAGAAACCATATATAAACTATCTCAATAATTCTAGTACTCAGTACCATGCTTGGTTAGCGATAAGGGCTCAGTAAATATTTGCCGAATGTCAGAATCAACTGACCACAAATGTAGCGTTTCCTTCTGACACAGCATGAGCACCGTCACCTCGGACAAACGCCGCCACTTCAAGTTCCAGCTCCCTTCCTAGCCTCATACATCGCAGGGAAATCACTTCTCTTCTAACTACAAGTGATCAGAAAAAGCAGAAAGTAAAACACAAATAAAACACCTCAGGCACAAAAACCAGTAGGGCAAAAGTCCTAGGGTTACTGCTAAACTTCACTTTCTAGCCTCATACATTTCAAGGAAATCACTTCTCTTCTAACTACAAGCAGTCAGAAAAAGCAGACAGTAAAACACAAATAAAACAGCTCGGGCACAAAAAACTGTGTGGAAAACGTCTCTTGGGTAACTGCCAAACTTCACGCTCCATACAATGGGCCTCAGTAAAACAGTGGACCTTAATGAGCACATTCCTTTCCCTTCAGGTGCACTAAAATAAAAAAGCTAAAAGCAAACTCAGGGCGGGGGTATACCTGCAACTGCAAAAAAAATGTATAAAAACAAACAGACAACTGTCCCTCCCAAATAAGCGCGCACACACACACACACACACACACACACATGCATTCCAAGCCTCTAATAAACTCTCCCACCCTAAATCCTTAAAAACCCTTAGTCTGTAAAAAAAGTGTGCCTCTTACCTAAGCTGGCCAAACACTCCTCTCAGGTTTGTTTTCTCTAAGATAAACCTGTCTTAACTAGCAAGCCATCTTTCGTGTTTATTTCCTCTTTCTTTAATTCTTACGCTTTCTGGACTCTCAATTTCTCTATTTCCTTGATCTGCATATCTGCCCTTGTCACACTGTCTTGATTGCTGTGGCTTTATAGTGATAAAAGTTCTCACCAAACTTTAATCGGGCTCCTCTAAGCCCCTTTTTGAATTAAGCCTCAGTCTTGGCCTAGAAGAACTGCAGACTCTGGGCGGCACGTGGTGGCTCATGCCTGTAATCCCAGCACTTTGGGAGGCCAAGGCGGGTGGATCATCTGAGGTCAGGTGTTCGTGACCAACCTGGCCAACATGGTGAAACCCATGTCTACTAAAAAAAATACAAAAAATAGCCAGTCGTGGTGGCACGAACCTGTAATCCCAGCTACTCAGGAGGCAGAGGCAGGAGAATCACTTGAACCCAGGAGTTGGAGGTTGCAGTCAGCTGAGATCACACCCCTGCACTCCAGCCTGGGCAACAAAGTGAAACTCAATCTGAAAAAAAAAAAAAAAGAACTGCAGACTCTTAGAGAGGGTGCAAGGCAAAATAATAATAATTATCATTATAGTAAATAATAAATAATAAAAATGAAAATATAAATAAAAAGGAAAACTATAGACTCTCAGCACAAATCATTTCATCCACCTCCAACACTAAGAGACGCGAACAAACACTACCATCGTCTCTAACAGCTCATGGGCACATCCTTAGGATAATGACCTCAGCCCCCTTAAGTTTCTGCCTAATAAAATTCAAAGCTACCCAAAGAAGTTATAATTTGATCCAGGGAAAAACCTGAATATAGTTCCCTGAACCCCCTTTTCCCAAAGCATTTACTTTAGAAAACTGACAATTAGAAATCTTTTCTTTGTCTTTTTGAAATGTATCTTCCATAACACAGGAATGTTTTTCCCAAGGACCTGGGAGCCATCTCTTTGAAATGTAGTTGTAAAGTAGGACAGAGCCCCTATGTCCCAATCTCAGTGGTAGGGTAGGACCCTCACATTGATAAGCACCAGCTTAAAATCTGGTCAACGTGCTCATTGACCAAACCTCCCTCCCCTCAGCTAGCATCCTTCAGTACTTTTCCCTTAACACACCCTAGCACATAAAAAGCCTCCTGCCAGCGGGGCATGGTGGCTCATGCCTGTAATTCCAGCACTTTGGGAAGCCAAGACCAGCAGATCATGAGGTCAACAGTTCAAGACCAGCATGGCCAACATGGTAAAATCCCATCTGTACTAAAAATACAAAAATTAGCTGGGCATGGTGGCAGGACCCTGTAATCCCAGCTATTCAGGGGACACTGCTTGTGGTGAGGACAGAAGGCTTCTAGCTGAAGTTCTTCTCTCTGATTCAGTGGCTGCATTTACTTTCCATGTGCTCTATGAAGAGAATGAGGGCCTGCAAAAATGCTGGTATACATCAGTTCAGATACACTGGTGGGTACATGGCTGCATGTTGGATCTCCTGGCCCCTCCAGACCTCAACATCATGCAGAAACAAAAGGGGTAGAACCTGGCACAGAAGGGTCACCCAGACTGACTGCTGGCAGTGAGGAGAAGACCCTTAATCCTCTTCAGCCTTCTGCATTACATCTCAAAAGAAGCTGGAAGTCAGCCACAAGGGGGACTGGTTGGCATCACTGGCCAGGGCAAAAATAAGACCCCTACTGATTACCACAAACTCTCTTATAGATCGAAGGCATCGTATGGAGGAATGCTTCCAGAAGGCATCTGAACAAGATCAAACTCCCACCTAAGCCACATACCCCATGGCTACTCCGTGAACCAAGACCCTTTCACATGTAATTTCTAAAGCTGTAAACCCAAGACCCTTTCACATGTAATTTCTAGAGCCGTAAGCCTATATAAAGGCAGGGCTTCTCTTTGTTAGACGAGCTTGGCTATTAGACAGTTATGCCACCTTGTTCCTGGCCGAATAAATCACCCTTTCCTTCCTAGTTTGGTGCCCAAGAGGTCTGTTTCTTATGGCCACTCTTGTTTTAGCGGCTGAACTGAAGGGTCGGTGGTTGAGCCATACTGGCTGTTCAACACTTTGAATACCACTTCCAGAGAGAAAAAACAAGCTCCTTGTCACCAGAGCCTTATTGTGACTGTGTTACATTCAACGCAAGACAAGCATCAGCTTCACATAAGGGAGCAGTCTCTGGGACAACCCATTGAAAGTGCTGGAGGCAGGTGGCTTCTGGGTTCTCTGCACAGTTGCTCTAAGCTGTGAACGAGGAAGGAGACCCTTAATCCTCTTAACTTCTAGGAGCCCTTAGACTTCTACATTGCATTTCAATAGGAGAAATAAAGGCTGGCAGACCAGGTGCTATCCTTAATCCCACTCCTGTAGATCACAGGCATGGTATGGAGGAATCTTTCCGGAAGGCATTGTTTTTGCTTAAATACCATCAAACCCCTACCTAGTCACATACCCCATGTCTACTTCATGGATCAAGATCACTTCACATGTAATTTCTAGAACTGTAAGGCTTTAAAAGGGCAAGGATTTTCTTTGTTGAGTAGCTCAGTTGTTGAGGTATTTTCACTTGCTGCAGCTCCCAGCCGGATAAATCACCACTTCCTTCCCTGTTCTGTGTTTGAGAGGTTTGTTTGTGGCCGCTCTTGCTTCATAAACACATGATCCTTGACCAAATACCCTTGAATCCACTTAACAGACAAGAAGCTTCCAGACCTCCAAGGGGATGCCTGAGTCTCCCTTTTCTCTGGGACAAAACTTGGTTTTGGTTTCTTAGGTTTCTCAGTGATTAATCCTGAACATGTTTGCTTTCACTTCGTTTCTTTGTTCCAGTGTTTTCTCTGCTGTTTTCACACCTCTCTGGATAAGCTTTCCAAGTTCCTTACAGAAAATAAGAAAGATTATTTGCCAGCAGTCTTCCTGGTCCCTGGCTTGTCAGCCTCAATGCATTCCAGTGCACTCCTGTGATATCTTATCCAGAGCAGCTGTGGCTCGCAGCATTTACAGTGTTTGTTCTCGCTGTTCTATTAGTGGCTTCCTTTTTGAAGTCAGTTGTTTCCCTGGGTATCCACGATCTCTATCCCACTGCCACCCTCACGCCATGTACGGGGTTCCCGCTACAACATTTCTGTTGCTGTAAAAAGACCCTCTGCTGCATCTTTTGGCATGGAGAATTCCTCTTATTGTATTTTAGAATCAAGAGTTTATGCAGAAATGGATCCATGGATCGGGGCAGAGTCCATCTTTCTGGTTTCTGCACAGTGAAAACTCTCATAATGCCTGTCCTAGACAATCCAAAAGTGGTCTACTTCTGGACTTAACACCTGAGCTGAAAATGTCTCTTTTTGTCCATGCTCATTTTCATTCCGTTTCCAACAGAGCAGAATCCTGACCAATGTGAAAACGAGTCCTGACACAGGGTATTACAAAGATGGAGCTCTACAAAGTAAAACTTCTGGGGTGTAAGTGGACCTCCGGGACCCTGGCTTTTGCCAGGCTGGGAGCTGGGCAGTCCTCAAACACTGAACACATTTCCTTCTGTCTCTTCATGCCTGCTTGCCTTGGGGAGGATGGCTTTTATGGAGGGAGACCCTGGGAAGGAATGGGGGCAGATGAGGGGAATGGGATTTGTTTTGCATGTTTGGGGTGAGAAAGGGACCCAGAGGCAAAGTGGAAAGAACAGGGGACAGTGGAGGGCAATGTGCGGGGGGTGGGGTGGGGGTGCAGTGTTCACCTCTGGTCTCTGTGAGATATGAAGTAAGATTATGTTCTGGGTATAAAGTAGGCAGTTGGGTGAGAGATTTAAGGGAAGAGATCATGGTCTGGAAAGGCTCTATAGCAGAATGGGAGAGGAAGTGGATGGGAGACAAGCCATCAGCCTGAAGACTGGTGAGGGGAGCCCCTGCCAATCCTGGTATTAAATCACTTTTAGCCTAAAGCCTTCTCCTTACATAGTTTAAATTCACCCTAAAGATTTCTCTGTATATGGTGAACTGTAAGGTAACTGGACATGTAAACAGACTGTCACCTACTCTCAAGACCAAGTAGCCGAGTCTTGGTCAATCACAGCAGCCCAGACTTCAACCACTCACAGGTGGCCAGCTGTTCAAACTGGGCTCGAATAAGCCGAACACCACGCCATCACCAATCCATCTGTTTCTGTACCTCACTTCCACTTTCTGTACATCACTTTCCTTTTTCTGGCCACAAAGCTTCAACTATGAGACAGTTCAGGAGTCTCTCTGAACCTATTTTTGCGTGGGGGCTGCCTGATTCCTGCCTAGTGATAAGTCTTATCAAAGCAGGAGAGATATGAAATGTTTCTAGAGGCTTATTGGAAACAGTTCTTGTTTCAGATATGTAAGCATGAGCCTCCTCTCCTGTGGGCCTTCCTGGCCCTATTTTGTCTGGGTTTGATCAAAGTCAACTTCATCCTGGTTCACAGAAGGTAGCAGCTCCCCCCCTGCCCACCTTCCCAGAATCACTAGCTGCTGACCACAGGATGGCAAGAGCACCTCCAGGGAAGTGTGACCTTATATTTGTGGCTTGTGGAAGTGAAACCAGTGTGAAGGCGGATGGCATGTTACAAAGATGATAGAACTGAGCAGAGCATTGCTAAGGTTTCCAGAATAGAGGCGCTTTGGTCATCAGGCTCTTAGGGGAGAGGGATGCAGCAAGCTGCTGTAGCTTGGTGGTAGCAGCCATTAACAAACATGACAATGACGGAGTTCAGAACGTGCCACCCCAAAATATGCCACTTTGGCGTAAGGATTATTGTGAGCTAAAGGTATTAAAAAAAAAAGAAAAAAGAGGAGGACAGAATGGTGTTTTGACCTTCCCCCTTTTCTTTTTGAAAGCAGAAATTAAAAACCCCATATGCAAGATGTCCTCTTTATATCAGAAGGAAACTAACATTGTCATCATCAGGAATGGGAAGTTGAAGCCCAGAGAAATCTGTGCAAACAAACATTGTTAAACTAACCCTTATCTTCCTAATTACTTTTGTACTCAATTAACACCTAGTCCAAGCCCTTTTGATTGTCCTTGTCACATTTTCCCAATTTACTAGTCTTCTCCCCCTTTTTAAAAATTTTTAAAATTTATTATTATTATTTTTTACTTTTTCTTGTCATCTTTTTCCCCACTCTCCCTCCATTTTTTTTTTTTTTTTAAAGACAGGGTCTCACTTGTTATCCAGGCTGGAGTGCAGTGGTACCATCACAGCCAGTGGCACCATCATAGCTCACTGCAGCCTCAACCTCCTGGGCTCAAGCGATCATCCTACCTCAGCCTCCCAAGTAACTGATACTAGAGGCACATGCCACAGGGCCTGCTAATTTTAATAATTTTTAGTAGAGACTAGGTCTCACTGTAAGAGTTAAAGAAAGAGGAAAGAAACAGGAAAAGTGGCTCAACAGTCAGAGACAGGTTTATTTTGGAGAATAACCCTGAAAGGTGCCCTGAGAGGCCAGTAGTAACTGCAGTGGAGGAAGAGGCTGGGCACAGAGTGCACACAGAGTCCTGGGCATGGTGAGAGTGCAGGCTCCTGGACAGGCATTCAGAGCAGAGGACTGGGCTGGTGGGGCAGAACACAGAGAGGAAGCTTTGCATCCTGTGGGGGACAAAGCAGTGTGCATGTGGTTGTTCTGGACAGGCAGGTAGCTGTATTGAGACCCAGGGACTGGTCCACACAACCCACAAAGTCTTGTCAAGAAATCTACTGAATAAAAAGTTTATTACCAAACAGCCTTGTCATAACAGCTCTTGCCACTCATTTCTGAGGCATTTAATGGTTCTACAACCCCTTCAACCTATGTGACTTAACTTAAGTCCCACTGCAGGCCTCCTGGTGGGTGTCCTCATTGTTCTCATCCTACGCAGCAGCAGCACAGCTGCAGCTCCCATTTACAGAGCACGTTTGGGGTCAGGAACTGTGTGGAACACTTTTTGGTCATTCATTTATTCACTCAATGAGTATTTGTTAGACTGAACTATGGTGCTGGCACTTCTCTGTGTGTCAAGAATAAAGACGTGGACAAAATAGACAAGTCCCTGCCCTGAAGGAGCTGCTGTCCTAGTCAGGGGCATGCAGAGAATGGACAAGTCAACAGGGAACTGTGTCTTAGGTGAGGCCGTGGTCAGTACCTTGTAGAATAATAAATCAAGGAGGGAGGGGAAGAGAGGAGTGTGAGGGTGGGTGTGGTGAGGTCGCCCAGGGAAGGACCTCCTGAGAGGGTGGCACAGGAGTAGAGATCTGGAGGAACCAAGGGGGTGAGCTGTGCAGATCCTTGGGGAGAAGTCCGTCCACAAAGAGGAAACAGCATGGGCACAACTCGGGGTCAGGGCCAGCAAGGAGGCCACGGTAGCTGGAATGGAGTGCCAGGAGGAAAAACCAAGATGCACAACAGCGTGTAACATATTACGGATTGTGTTCCAGAAAGCATGCGCATATACATGTGTACGTAGAGCCCATCGCTAGGGAGATGATAAGTGTCAAGGAATCAGTAACTACCATGAGCTCCAGAGAGAGGAACTGAGATACAGACAGGTGGAAGAGAGGATTTTGCTTGTTTTTAATTTTTAAATTTTGTGGGCACATAGTAGGTGTATATATCTAGGGGGTACACAAGATGTTTTGACACCGGCATGCAACGTGTAACAGCCACGTCAGCAGAATGTGGCATCCATCCTCTCAAGCACGTATCCTTTGTGTTACAAACAGTCCAATCATACTATTTAGTTATTTTAAATGTACCGTTATTATTGCCTGTAGTCACCCTGTTGTGCCATCACATACTAGGCCTTCTTCATTCTATTATTTTTTACTCATTTACCATCCCCATTTTCCCCTACCCGCCCCCACTCCCCTTCCCAGGCTCTGGTCACCATCCCTCTACTCTCTATGTCCATGAGCTCCATTGTTTTGATTTTGATTTTGATTTATTTTTATTTATTTATTTATTTATTTATTTATTATTATTATTATAATTTTTTTAAGACGGGGTTTCACCATGTTGGTCAGGCTGGTCTTGAACTCCTGACCTCAGGTGATCTGCCCGCCTTGGCCTCCAAAGCGCTTGGATTACAGGCGTGAGCCACCGCGCCCGGCCTGTTTTGATTTTTAGATCCCATAAATAAGTGAGACCATGTGGTGCTTGTCTTTCTGTGCCAGTTTATTTCACTTTACATAATGTCCTCTAGTTCCCTCCACGTTACTGCAAACAGCAGGATCTCATTCTTTTTGATGGCTGAATAGTATTCCATTGTGTACATGTACCACAGTTTCTTTATCTGTTTGTCTGTTGAACAGGCTTTTGGTTTTTTAAATGTTTTCTCATTTCCATACATTACTTTTCTTCGTTTTTTTCTTTGAGACAGAGTCTTGTTCTGTCACTCAGGCTGGAGTACGGTTGCATGATCTCAGTTCACTGCAACCTCTGCCTCCTGGGTTCAAGCAATTTTCCTGCTTCAGCCTCCTGAATAGCTGGGATTACAGGCATGCACCATCACGCCTGGCTAATTTTTGTATTTTTGGTAGAGATGGGTTTCACTATGTTGGCCATGCTGGTCTTGAACTCCTGATCTCAAGTGATCCACTTGCCGTGGCTTTGCAAAGTGCTGGGATTACAGGAGTGAGCCGCTGTACCTGCCTCCATTACTTGTTTAAGAGTAAAATGTTTTCAAATCTAATGAAACTTGAAAAGAAGCCTCAAGAACTTTCTAGCTATTAAGCACATATAAACAAAACCAAAAACCATACAATATATATTTGATAGTCTAAATTAAAGTTTTAAATCTCTGTATGTGAAAACATATTTGAGAGGTAAAAATGCAAATGTGGAAAATTTCTCATTCCTTATTTCTGACTCCAGAATGGGTGTGCTGACCATAAAAAAAATCAGGGAAATATTTTAACATGTCTGACACTTGAATGTTAATATCTTTAATATATTAGGAGTCATAACTAACCCAGAAGAAAAATATAAACACCCCAAACAGAAAAATAGCTAAAGGACATGAGTGAACATGGTACTTACAAAGGAAGAAAAACAATTGCTCAATACATATACAAAAAAATGTCTAATCCCTCCAGCTGGCAAAGAAAAATAAATTAACACAAAACATTTCCCACCTATCAGAATAACAGGTGATAATTTGAGAAAATTATAATTTTCTATTACCCAAAAATTCTACCTCTATGAATTTCTCTTAAAGAAATTAGTGTAAGTGTGGGAAATTTTTATCGGATGGACCTGGATATCAACTGTGTTCCAGATTATAGGAAAACAAGGTCAGAAAAAATCTGTGTGTTCAACAAGAGGGACCTGACCAAATCAGTGATGGCCCAAATCATTCCATGGAATAAAATGTAGCCATTAAAATAACAATCGGTCCAGGCATGGTGGCTTATACCTGTAATCCTAACACTTTGGGAGGTGGAGGCAGGAGGATCACTTGAATCCAGGAGTTCAAGACGAGCCTGGGCAACATAGCAGGAACCTGTCTCTATAAAAATTGTAAAAATTAGCTGGGTGTGGTGGTGCACACCTGTAGACCCACCTACTTGGGAGGCTCAGGTGGGAGGATTGCTTGCGTCTAGGAATTAGAGGTTACAGTGAGCTATGATGGTTCCACTGCACTCCAGCCTGGCAGCAGAGCAAGACTTGGTCTTTCAACAAAATTAAAATTAATGAAAAGAAAAAGAAATAATTAAAAGAGGCCGGGCGCGGTGGCTAACCCCTGTAATCCCAGCACTTTGGGAGGCCAAGATGGGCAGATCACCTGAGATCAGAAGTTCGAGACCAACCTGGCCAACATGGTGAAACCCCATCTCTTAAAAAAAAAAAAAGAAATAATTAAAGAAAAACAAGCTGGTTCCATTGTCAGGGTGGGAGTTGAGGTAGGATCAACACTGAAAACTGATCAGGCAGGTTTGGATAGAGCTGGCTGTCACACCCAGGAAGCACTGCTCATTTCAGTTTTGTCTTCCTCCCTGTGAGCTGCTGGTCACACCTGTCCTCAGGGTCCCTTTCTCAACCCCTGGGAGCAAGAGACCAGTAGTGGTATGGGTTGTTCATGCCAGGATATTTTACACTTGGGAATAGCCGAGAATAACCCAGTGAAATCCTGTCTAGGCAGCTGTTCTGTGCCAGGCACCCTGCCGATCGCTGGAAGGGATACTGAGAGGAATAGGTCACAGTTACCGCCTTGGTCACAGAGTTCCTTATTGCAAACAATAGAACTTGCTCAAGATGGTTTGAGCTGGAAAGAGATTTATTAGAGAAGTCAAGCCTCTACTAAGGCCAGAGGCACCGGCTTTGTTGGCACAAGGTCAGGTAGAGCACTGAAACCACACTGCTGCATGGCTCCAGCACGACCACCCTGCTACCAGTCACAGTCACAGCCCCCATGCGCTGACACTGCACACGGGACTCCAGAAACCCTTCCCTGAGAGCCAGAACCCTCCACACCGTCATTCCCAGGGACATTCTGCGTGGTTCCAGTGTCCTTGAACCCTCTCTGAAGTGACGTTGCTGAGATGAGAGTGTTTGTGGAGCTGAGGTTCATGCTTGTGCCCTGCAGGCAAGGAGGTGAGGGCAGCAAGTCCTAGCCACTCCCAAAGTAAGGCAGAACTTTCCACTTCACACTGAGGCAAGCTCTTCAAACTTGCAGTTTTAAAGAAACCAAGGGGCTACAGTGCATGATGAATGTGCCCCGATTTCCAGGAACTTGGAGTCCATGCACACTTTAAAGTCAGGTGGGTGAAGGCAGAAGTGTGTGAGTGGGGAGGCAGCCAGACAGCACTACAGCTCTTCCAGGGAGCAGGAGAGTGACCCCACGCTGTGTTATTGGTGGTGGGGCTGATTTCAGGGAGGGTGGAGGATGGTGCTGGAAAGGGTCACTGTGGCCAGCTCAGAGCTTCAGGGACCCCCTGGTTAGGAGTGTGAACGCTCATCTGTGGGCAGAGGGAAATTTAAATTTCCAGAACTGTAGCAAGCTGTGGTGGGCAGTGAGGGGACTTTCTGGGATAAAATTGTGTTAAAAGCTCAACTGCATCCCGCCAAAATTCATAGGTTTAAGCCCTAAGCCCCAGTGTCCCAGAATGTGACTGTAATGGAGACAGGGCCTATAAAGAGGGGACTTACGGAAAATGAGATAGTTGGAGTGGACGCTAACCCAATACAGCTAGTGTCCTTATAAGAAGAGGAAATTCAGACACAGAGACACCAGGGATGTGTGCCATGTAAAAGGCAGCAAGAGCCTGTCCTTCTGCAAACAAAGCAGAGAGACCTCAGAGGAAAAGGAGCCTCCCCAATGGCCTGACCTCACATTTCTAGTCTCCAGAACTGTGAACAAATACATTTCCTTAGTCAAAGCCACCCAGTTGTGACCTTTTGTTGTGGTGGCCAGAGCAAACGCATAAAGTAGTAAGTCCCTCCAGCACCCTCGGAGGTTCTGCTTGTTGCCATCCCCAAGGCCATCCTGGCCATGACGAGGGCAGGCGTGGTTGTTTGGGAGGAGACCGCTGTGGAATGAAGAGAAGGAAGGCTTGCTTGATGCAGCAGGGAGGAGACTACAGATTCAAGGAGGGCTCTACAAAGGCCCAGCGACTGAGCTTGTCAGGGAAACCTGAGCTGTATGTAGGTCTTGCTCTCCTGTGCCCTGCGGGATGGCTTGACCCATTTCTGTCCTCATGCCAGACCC